>CAJNJA010091896.1:0-19679 GCA_905231915.1 Symbiodinium necroappetens
CGGAGCACCGCCTACTCCGTGGCTCTTGGCCCGCCTAGAAAGGTTCTGGCGGACTCCTCTGTGGCGCTTTGGCTCCAGGGAGTAATATAGAAGTCTGAAGAATTACCTAGACTATTTTGGGGGTTCCTTCTTAGAACTATACGAGAAAGGAACCCAAATCCTTGTTCTAATTACTAAGGCCCCTACATTAGGAGGTTTGTTTGGCAAAGTGACTTGCCTTTTTATGCTCTAAGGGGTACCTCCGATTGTGCTTTAGGATATTTTTGTGTTGTGGGGGTTGGTTGTCCGAGGCGTCTTGGACTTTCGAGCTTTCAAGAGTTCTAAGGGTGGGAATATGTAGGTCTTGAATTTGGGCTTTCGGGTTTAGGGCCCACAGAGTTTAGGTTTGTGCATTCCGCTGGGTTCGGGCTCTAGGGTTTGGGAAAGCTGGCAGGGCCTATAAGCTGGGTTTCTGAGCATCGAGGCGAGTTCATCATCAAGTCCGAAACCGAAACCTACAACTCTTGACTCTGAACCCCTATAGACCCTGCATGAGGCACTGCCACTTCAACGCAACTCTAAACCTGTAATAATCCTGACACCCGGTAAGCCCTCAATCCCAGGCGCCAAACCCCAAAACCCCCAAACCCCCAAACCCCAAAACCCCAACACCCCAAACTCCAAAACCCCAAACCCTAAACTCCAAAACTCCCAAACCCTAAGCCCTAAATCGAAGCAAACCTCCCGGTCCGGTGAGTTGGCTTGGGGCTTGATTTTTTGAGTTCTATAACGGGTTATCGGCTTCAGGTTTTAGGGCTTAGGGCTTATAGGGTTTATGGGGGGGGGGGGGGTTAGAAGGGTTATAGGCTTCAGGTTAATGGTTTAGGGTTTGGGGCGGTTTATAAGGGTTATGTAGGTTAAAGGTCTTGCGGCCTGTAAGGGTTATAGGCTTTAGGGTTTGTAGAAGGGGTTTGACCCGGGCTATCTAGAAAGATTTCTGGAGTTTGCTTTTTTTTGTACATGGTTGTCAAACATCCAAGAGAATTGAATGGTTTGAGCATGTTGTAGGCCGAAAGAACGTGGTACAGGGTCCTTTCTATTGAGTGTAGGGTATGACGCATGTCCCTATGAATCCCACAACTTGACATGGGTACGCCAAGGGGATGAGAATATTGTGAGCCTTCGGCAAGGGTGGCTTTGATTAGGTCGAGATGTGCCGAAAGATTATCAAACTGAGAGCGCCAAAGCTTGCTAGATCTTACCGCTTTTGCCTTGAAAAGTTCATGGTTTAGGGTTATCGAGTTTTGTGTAGGGATGTCGGGTTTTGGGATTGGGGCTTCGTTTGGTTTGACATCCCAGAGCCCCACATTGAACCTGACCCCCTCAGACCGTTGTTTTGGATTTAGAGCCCAAGGGTGTTTTTGGTACGTAATATCTGGGTCCTTGTTGGATACTATTTTACATTCTTGTTATAATACGACCCTAATAGGGATTAAAAATGATCAATTTAATATGGCCCCAACAGCGAACCAGGTATGTGCACCAGTTGAAGCAAACGAAGCGCATGTTAGAAATCTACAAGCAAACTCTTGGAAGATGTGTCCTCCCTCAGCTTATCTGCAGAGGCTGCGGAGAAGGCACGCGACAAGATACTTGGCCCTTAATAGTAATAATAATAATCATAATCATAATAATAGTATGTGTGTGTGTATATATATATATAGATAGACAGTCTGCACACAGCAATATGTGAGAGTGTGATGTCGGACCGGCGGGTGGGGTTCAACCGAATTTCCGAATTCTGGTCCAATGGCAGATGTTTTGCAGTCGCTTCCGAACCCGACGCTCACTGAAGCATGCATCAACTTTCCAGGTTTCCTCGCAACGTTGTCGTGACTTCGTTAAGAAGCATAGGCTGCTGGCTTTGTGTCAGGTTCTTGAATCATTGAGAGCTCAGGAGGAGCAGTTGCAGGAGGAGGACGAGGAGGAGGAGTAACAGTCGTCGTCGTAGTGGTGGTGGTGGTAGAACCACCACATGCTGCAGACGCAGGAGGAGAGGCATAATTAGCAGCAACATCACCAAATGGGGTTTGGGGGGTTATATCCGGTAGAATCATAATAATCAGGAGCCCTTGAGAAATAATATTGGCTTAGGGTTAGGGTTTAGGGGTTTTGGGGGTTTAGGGTTTAGGGTTCATTGATTATATTTGGTACTGGACCACATCCCTTGCCGTGGGGAGAAGGGTTTACGACTTGAGCCCCGGGCCCAAACTCTGAACCGCGGAACTTCAAGCGACCTCGAGACCCTAATGGTCGGAATAACTGGGAATACGATTGATGCTACAAATCCTGCATCACCCATAAAAAGGAATAAACCATAATTCCCCTAGTTTAGGGTCCTTAAGGTAATACATTTATAACTGGTGAAATTCTGTCCCTTCTGGTCCTTAGCATACTTATGGTATAGAGTACCCCTAGTATTATCCCCTTGTAGTCGCTCATAAATTTAGGCAATAGCTCAAATCGTAAACCCTCAAAACCCTAAAGCCCCAAAAATCGTAAACCCTCAAAACCCTAAAGCCCTAAAATTCGTAAACCATCAAAACCCTAAAGCCCTAAAAATCGTAAACCCTCAAAACCCTAAAGCCCTAAAAATCGTAAACCCTCAAAACCCTAAAGCCCTAAACCCCCAGCCTTCAACTCTAAACCTTACACACCTAAGGCCCTAAACAGCTCTGAGAAGGCAACCCGAAGGATCCTACACCCGGACGCTTCTTGCCTGCATCTAATCAGGCTTCAGTGTTGGGGTTTAGGGTTTAGGGGTTTAGGGTTTAGGGTTTAGGCTGTTTAGGATATAGTGAGTTTAGTGCATTACCCTAAGGACCCTAAACTATGGGAATTATGGTGCATTCCTTCTTGTGGGTAATGCAGGATTTATATCATCAACTGTAGGCTTACATGTACAGCAATCTCAGGGGATGAATTACCACTAATGGTCCAAAGGACCCAGCAACTACGTACCTTGGTTTCGGAGAATAGTTATTTCAGTTCGTATGTGTGAGAGTGTATGACTGGGACCCTAAAGGTAATCCTACTTGTAATGGTACTACCCCCCAAACACGAGAAGCGAGTCCCCGGATCCTTCAAGTATACTCCGAGCCTTTAGAGTTCCACAGGGTTGGTGTTTAGGGCTTAGGGTTTAGAATTCAGGGGAGGCCCTGACCCCGAAACCCCTTAAGCCCCAGACAGCAAACCTGAAGCTTTGGGCACCTTTTTTCTGCATCGGGTGTCTGCTTCAGGTGATTGATGTGTCTGTCTCTCTCTCTCTCTCTCGGAATTCCCAATGGTGAGATTCTCGCTGTTTTGTATTGCGTTTTGCTACGATGACAATGACGACGACCATCTTGCACCAAGACTGCTACTTTCAAACTCCTGCAGAACATAACCGCTGATCTGTTCGTAGAATATGCGTTCTGGCAGTAGTTCGTTACCCTAAACCCTGAGCCCTAAACCCCTAAAGCCCTAAACCCTAAAGCCCTAAACCCTCAACACCCTACACCCTAAAGCCCTAATCCCTTAAGCCTGCGAGGCTTTGGTCCAGAGAGGTCTGGAGGCAGAAGTACATGCAGCAGCAGGGCCGTCCTCATAGGGCCCTGCGTCAGCATGCAGTGATCGTCTCGTGAGGGTTTAGGGTTTAGGAGTTTTCGGAATTCAGAGGTCTGAAAAACGGGATAGATGGATGCCTGAAGCGTGACGTGAGTATATGTTTCCAAAGATTCGTAGTGGCTTTGGTCGCATGGCTTCATGATCGTTTCTCAATCACCATGATTACCCTAAGCCTAAACCCAACATACTCCTTCAGCAGGAACGCGAGCCGCTGCACACCCACACAAAAACCCTATTTTAGACACCCTAACAGCATCAGATGCCGTTCATGGAGGTGTCTATTTGAGTTGTTTTTTGGCTTAATGGCCTAAACCCTAAGAGTTTAGGGTTTGGGGTTTTAGGTTTGAGGGTTTAGGCTTTAGGGTTGAGGGTTTAGAACCCTAATATACGATTCTTACAGGAACCTGTTTCATATTGTTCTGCATGATCTCGGCCCTTTCTCTGCACCCTCAAGTTCCACCGCCCAAGGGTACCTGAAGGTTTGAATGTTAGTGGTTTTCAGTGGATTTTTCGATTTAGGGTTTAGGGTTTAGGGTTTAAGTTTAGGGTTTAGGTGTTAGGATTTAGGGCAGGGTGGGGTTACGTTTTGGAGGTTTGTAAGTTGCCTTTCACATCGGCACAATGGCGTACTAGCGGCAGGCGCCCCAACTCAAAAACCGAAAGCATGCAACCCTATAGCTAAATACTCCAAACCCCTGAAACGGGAAGACATTGAGGTATCAAGTGTGCTCCGGCTTCCAAATCCCAAATCCAAACCCCACAAACACTTATTCCAAGTCCTATGCAGTCCTTGCTGCTGTTGGCAACGATGCAAGTGCCATCCAGTAATAGAAGCAGCTGCGTTAAACCGTCAGCCCGAAGTCTTCATGAACAGCTTTGGAAAGCCCAAGGCTTAGGGTTTAGGGTTTACGGTTTAGGGTTTAGTCCTAAGCTGTCGTTGCCTGCTGCGTACAACCCCATGTGCCCACTCACGGAAGCAACAACGAACGACACCGCCTATGGTAGGCCACCTGCATTTTGTACATAGGGCTTCCTTCCGAAACTTGGTGAGCCTAGACCTGTGGAATTCTGTAATGAACCCCCCCCCCCCCCCACCTCCTTTTTCAGCAGCCCCCAGACCTTTCCAAGGACAGCCCCCATCGTAGGCCCATGTTTCAGGCTGAAAAGCCGGAGTTGGCATCCGAACCCCACCCCGAACCTGCCACCCTTTCTACACTCCTGAGCCCCCAAAGTACAGCTGAACCTCACTCCCTATCCAAGGCCTTTTTTGGACCTTCTGGCAACGCTGCCGCAGAAGAACTGAAGAGCCGAACTGAGGCCCGCTCTTTCCTTCGGGCTTTGCTGCTTAACCCAAAGGGTCCAAGTCCTAGTATCGTATGTACTCTTGGGGCCCAAATAGCCACTATGTAGCTACTATAATGACTTGGACCCTTTGGGTAAGTTTCGTGACAGGACTCCAGGACACGACTCGTACGAGCTGACTCGCACGGTTTCATGAATACGCTAGGACTTATCGCATTGTCGTTGTCTTCGTGGCTGTCTGTGCCGCCATCGTCACTCGTAGTAGTCGTATGCATCTCTGTCCTCTAGTCATGTACATCGTCGTCGTCGTTATCGTCCTGTCGTCGCCTGCGACATTATTGAGTTATAGTCCTAGTCGTAGTCGTAATCGTAGTGCTGCTACAGTAGCGGGTTGGAGCCTCCCGTCGTCGCCGCCCGCGTCGTCGTAGTCGGAGCGGTAGTCGTATTATAGTACTACATACAGTAGCTGTTGTTTTCCTTCTCGGCCCNNGCCCTTACAGCCAAGCCGAGTGTTCAGCCTACAGTAGTAGAAGCAGTAGCAGTAGTAGCATTATAGCTTAGTACTGTAGCAGCAGTAGCACATGCCCACTGCAGAGAGACCCCGCCCTTCGTTTTGACGGTTGTAGGCCGCAGGCCTCACTCTCTTTCCTGCTGCTTGTGGGTTTTTAGTCCACCAGCCTCATACAGGTCCTACCCCTTCCTAGTACAGAAGTAGTAGTCGTCGTCGTCGTAGTAGTAGTAGTAGCAGCAGCAGCAGCTGCAGCAGTGGCAGTATTGTTGATTCGTACAGCTGCCCAAGAACAGACAGTGTCGCGGTGAGGACATAATACACGCGCAGAACCGATGGTTCGCGGCATTTATATTGTCCGGGTTTGTAGGAAAGTCCGACTAAGTAGCATGAGAGTATGGATGACAGTAGTATCCCATCAACAACATCAAAAAGGGCCTTTGTAGGTCGCCCATTCGTGGCATAGGCTGACGTGCGGAGCTGAGCCCGTTCTCACAGCCAGCTGTTTCGAGCCTCTGAATCTGTTTTTCTCGGTCCGTCTGAGTCCTGGCAGGCCTTCATCCAGCTGCTCGAGGACTACTTATTTTGTTGATATGTCCACAAAGACAGCAGCCAAAGCAGTAGGATCTCGAAGGGCAACCAGTACTGATGGTATTGTTCTGCAGGAAGACCGCACATATGTTTCGCGCCACCACCGCCCCCAGCAACGCCGGCAACATCAGTGCCACATAAACCCTACACACCCCTAAACCCAAAACCCTCAAGCGGTTTACATAGTCACAGCACCTGCAACAGGCGACGACACCTACCAATGCGAGCCCCACTCCCCATGCCCGAGCTGCTGTTGCTTACGCATACCCCTCTATACAGGGTTTAGGGTTTAGGCTTTGCGGCTTTGAGGCCTAACATCGATGAAGATCGAGTAGTTGCCACCAACTCCCTAACCCGCCAGGTACCTACTATATAGGGTACTAGAGCCCCTGGGGCCCTATATAGTATAATAGGTACCTGGAGGGTTAGGGAACTGTTACTGCTCACTGGACTTTCGTGCAGTGGCACCCTCGAAGGACACTTCGAAGCGCCCTTTTAAGGTGTGTTTCAAGGAGTTCGAGTGTCGAAGCCCTAACCTAAAACCTGGCAGTTTGTGCAATCTGGCTGCAATGGGACATGTGTTATTCGCTACTGGCCTACATGAAGGGGGCATACAAGTGAAGCTTCGGAGTTTCGTGAGTTCGTGTTTCAGGAAATATCAAGTTTCCTGGAACACGATGTGGGTTCTGCAGCTCTGCGCTCTATGCTGATATGCAAGCAATCTTCGCATGGAAACAAGAGGAACGACCGAGAAAGCCAACTTGGCCACTTGGCCACACACAACTTCGTATCATATCGTGATGCGCAGGAACCGCCAGGTACATCAGAAGCCAATTTCAGAGCCCAGCACCGGTGTGATGCCTACAGGATCAACAGTGCCCCTGTGTTATCCTCGGACTTCAAGTTATTCCACCCAAACGCTGGGACATTTCGGATACAGCTTTGATCCGAGATGTCTCCAAGTATACATCACTGCCCGACTGATCTCAATGGTAGAGCCAATGTTGTCAAGCAGGTGTTTCAGGTGGTAATAGCATCGCAATTGTTGTCGTTTTCGGCTGCCAATGCCAGAAGCTGGCACGACACGACGTAGGTCCTTGGACGTAGAGTTTGCGGTCCTGGCACTTCGTGCAGGGAGCCCATTTCCCAAAGGGTCCAAGTACTAGTATAGTACGTACTCTTGGGGCCCAAATAGCCACTATGTAAAGTATGTACTCTTAGGGCCCAAATAGCCACTATGTAGCTACCAAATTGGTACTTGGACCCTTTGGGTTTGGCTCCAGACCCTCGAAGGCTCGAACAGGGTCGACTCCCCAGCCCCGACCCCGAACCTCCGAAGCTCCTAAACCCTAAAAGTCCTAGAACCCTAAGGGTCCATGTGCCCAAATGGACGTACTTTTTGGCCTTAAGGCAGCCCTTATTTGGATACTTTGGGGCCAAAGTATATACTATTTGGGTACATGGACCCTTAGGGAAACCCTAAACCCTAAAACCCTAAAACCTAAAACCCTACTAAGAGCTCGAACTGTCGAGCCCCAACCCCCCAAATGTTAGAACAAAAACCCTAATGCTCCAACACGAAAGCCACAAAGCTACGGAAGGACAAAGGTGTCCAGCGCCTATCCAGCGGTGATGAGACTCAGACCAAAGCCGCCCAAGGCGGCCTTCGAGGGGAATTGCATTGCATTTATTCTGGTTGTTATGGCATATGGTTTATAGTCATACTTATATTATATATCCTACGCACCCCTAAACCCTAAACCCTAAACCGCAAACCACATTATATGCAGTTGTTTTTTGATTTTCTTCGGCCTCTTATAATTTGTTTTCATTTGCACGTGTCCGCCTTCCGAGTTTCTGTGGCGCCCCTCGCGGTTTTTTAACCCCTGTAATGAGGGTTTCGGGTTTTTAGGGTTTAGGGTAAACGCTGTGAGGGAAGAGCGGTGTCGCTTCACAGAGGGGGGGCGGGGGGTGACCCCTTCCAATGCCGTTTCAAGGCAATGTTGAGGAGGAGCCGTGTCACGCCAGGGGGGCAGGAGGGTGGAGGACGATGCTGATGCTAGGCAAGGCTGAGTAATTGCGTTTTAGGCTTCCCGGGTTTAGGTATCTTGTGGTTTAGGACCTTGGCGACTTCAGTAACGGTTCCCAAAAACGCCCTTGACTTGAGCCTTAGCCGTCCAGGAACCCAACACAAAAAAAACAAACTAAAGCCTGACAGTTCAGGTGCAAGGGGCCTGCACAGATGTAAGGTTAGTTGGTAACTGACCGTTCTGGCAGTCCGAGACTCCCTGACTGCCCCTTTGCGGGTCAGTTCTGAGATCATATGGTCAGTTTTCTAGATTAGGGTCCCTTTTTGGGGTCCTTTTTACAAGGGTGCCGCACTGTATTGGGTACCGAAAAAGAGAACCCAATTTTTAGAGAATGACCCATATGAACGATCCCGCCCCTCTGATTGATAGACCCCCGGGGCAAGGCTATCAAGACGGAAACTAACATCAAGCCTTGGTCTGCATATCTAGTTGCTTTGGGGCCCTTCCCTAAACACTAGGCGGAAACTGTAACCCCCTTTCATCCAACATTTGAAGGCCCCGCAAACTCCCGAAGATTCTGTAAGCCCTCCACCTACCTTTTCAAGGACCTATAACTATAAGGAAATCATAATAAGGAACCCTAAGAACCCTAACCCCCCAGGTACCTACTATATAGGGCCCTAGGGGCTCTAGTACCCTCTACTAATTCTACTTTTTTTTGTTCTGCTTCTGCGCCTGTTTCTTCTGCTGCTGCTACTACCTACCATCACCCCCACGACGACAAGGCATGTTCTGCCCTATTGGCATGTACCAGCAGCCCCCGGGCGAATCAGCGACCCGTCAGCCATTTTTCGGTTTTGGAAGGGAGATCTTGGGACTTCTTGGCTCAGACTGTACAGTGTTACGGGCCTTGTCGGTTTAGGGTTTGGGGATTAGGGTCTAGGGTAGGGCTTTATGGGTTACTACCCGGGGGTCGGAATACAAGGCCCAGGCAAGTGCGGAGTAGTTCGCACTGTGCCTTGGCTTGCCCTGTGCGGCTAGGCGAGCGAAAGCACTGAATGAGGGTTTATATAGGTTTCAGGATGTGTCTATGTATGTGTTCACTCTAGTTGTTTGGTTATTGATTCATGTATTTAGTTGTTCGTCATGTGTATGTGTGTATATATATATATGTATGTGTGTGTATACGCATCGGATATTTCGCTGTAGTCTTTAGGTCTGTGCCTACCTGAAGACAAGGCGATGTAGCAAGTAAGTTATAGGCAAGTATGGTTATAAGATGTTACAAGTAAGCTTCGACAAACAGTCACCGTAAACACCGTAAACCCTAATCCCCAATCAGAAGACGTTTGACACTTGTGTCAGTTACTTCCTGCCTAATTAAACCTTAAACCCAACTGCAGTAATCCCCTGATCCTTGGAGTAGAAGCACCAGTAACTTCCCCGTATTGTCCCTAATAATTAAACTTCAATTTGCCGAAAAATGTCTGATTCTGAAGAGTCCTATCTTAGGCAGAAGGTGTGTTTGTGAAGCCACGGCTTAAGGTTTGCAGTACATGGTTGCGTTCAAAGTCTGAAGGTTCGGATGGAGGGGTCCATGGGGGTTTAGGTGGTGCTTCTTCAGATGGCTAGCCAGACAGCTTTCGAAGCACCTGTGGAGCCTGAAGATCTACACCCCTGATGATCTACAGGTCGATACACCTTGACCGCTACACCCCACCTACAACGACGATAATTGCACGTGGCTTATATCTCATGTGTTCAAGGTCTATTTGGATAGCTGAGGCGTGTTGTTGGCTCTCTAGGTAAATGCCCTCACTAGGCCCTACACCCTACCTACAGGATCAAGGGACTTATAATGAGGCTAGGTCGCTATGCTTATAGTTACTTCTGACCCCAACTCGGGTATACCTGTAATCCTACTTTGCGAAGTCCCATGACCCTAAACCCTAAACCTCCCTAAACCCTAAACCCCTAAACTCTACCCCCAAAAGATCCTCCAAGCGACGCCCCCGCAGGACCCGCTGCAGGAGTATGCCGAGGTCCCGGCCCAGCAGATTGCGCATGCGCACTTATTCAATCACCGAATACTACCGAAGCTTCCGAAAGGCGGGACTGTAGGGTCTAGAGTCCAGGGTTTAGGGTTCAGGCTTGAGGCTTTCGGGGTTTAGGGTTTAGGGTAATTATAGGGGCCATGAACCCCAACGCCAAGATTAGAGCGGCTTGAGGACTTCTTGTAAAGCCCCACCTGTAACCGAAAAGACCTACCTTTTTTAGGGTTCCTTAATATGATCTCTACATATAGTTATAGTTCCTTTAAAAGGGTAGGTCTTTTCGGTTACAGGCAAGCCTAAGCCCTTAAATCCTGAAGCCCCAAACCCCCAAGGCCCTAAACCCTAAGATCCTAAGACCCTAAGACCCTAAACCCTAAACCCCAAGACCCTAAACCTCTAGGGTTCGGGCGCTAAGGTCCCAAGACCTCCACACTCCACCACAGGGATCTGAATCAGTCTCTAGTCTCTCTACCCATAGGCCCCTAAGTAATTCCTTGTTTATGGTTTATGTTTAGAATCCCATAAGGTAATCCCAAATAGGAACTACTTATGGGCCTATGGGTATAGTTGTGCTCTACCTAGGCCCTTAAATGTAGCACCTTTTGTTGGTTACCTGAGTTTCTTATTGTAGGATCCCAGCCACAAAAAAGTCATCCGATAAAAGGTGTTGCCTTTTTAGGGGCCTAGGTAGTGCATAGAAAGCCTAATCATAGCTATGCAGGCATGTGTACTGACCTTCAAGAGTAGGCTAGGGGCATTCCGGTCTTCATCACTTTAGGGCTCGGGGATTCGGGCTCTGAAGGGTCAGCCTAAACAATTGCCAACAATATTTCCTTAAGGGCGCCTTCTCAAGCCAATGCCCGAGCTCCATAGAACCCATGAACCCCGAAAACGGAACACTAAGTCACAACCTTTGAAACACATGTCTGGGCCGGCGTTCGGCGTCCATGTCGAAGTTGAAGATGGCATGGAGATGCTCCTCAGCATGCTCTGCCTCCGGCTCGACTCCTCGCAACCTGAAGCTCAGGAGTGTATCGGGTCCTTCTTGACTGGCGAGGAAGGAAGCAAAGTGAGTGACCAGAGTTGCTGGACACGGACGGCGATCCAGACACTTTCACTGGCCAGCATGCACGCTTGCTCGCCGGACGCATGGACAGCTCGATATGCTCGAGGGACATGTGTGCCATCGTCGAGACGTTGACCAACCCGGCTGTGTGGCGACAGGAGATTATGAAGCAGCGGTAGGCGACACGGTGTTGGTTTCTGAAGGGTTGGAGTGGGAGTCAGGATTCACAATAGTTCCGTACCGCCGCTTCGATTCAAGGGAACCCTGAAAAGGAACCACGGGAAGGAACGCATCAACGCCCCACCAAACCCAAGCCCAAACCCCAAACTCTAGGCCCTAGACCCAAAACACTCCACCATGAAACCCCAAAGCGCTAAACTCCAAAACCACAGCTGTCCGTAAAAAGGTGAGCAGGGCTTGGCCCATGGCCTTCTCATGGCCGCATACGAAGAAGACCCTGGGCGGTTTTAGGTATGGGCTTTTGCTGTCTTTTGGGTTTGTGGGCATTTGGGGATTCATTTTAGGGCCTTCGGGGTTTAGGGACGTTTGGGCTGGCTGTAGGGCTCCATGGCTAAGGTAGAACTGGAGTTCTTTTGGATTTCGGGGAAGAAAGTAGGACTCTTGGGGATGTAGGGTTCAACTTGCAAGTGCTCAACGTCTTTGGGGTTTCTGGGTTTTGAGCATTTTGGGACATGTCAATGCCCAACCATGCAGTTTACCCTAAACTCTAAACCCCTAAACCCAACCCTAAACCCCTAAATCCCTAAACCTCTAAACCCTAAATCCCTAAACCCCTAAACCCTAAACCCCTAAATCCCTAAACCCCTAAACCCTATATGTATGTGGCCCCTAAAGTACCTATGTAGGAGCTCCGTTGAGGCCTAAGTTCGTATTAGATGTTGACTAGCAAACAGAAAAGAATGCACTACAGGCCCGAGCTTTTAAATACACTATGTGTGTGTAGATGTAGATATATATGTATATGTATATATATATATATGTGCATACACGCATGTTTCTGTGGGTTTACATATATTTGTGTTTCTATTTGCATGTAGATGTACATATGGAGCTTCAGGGGTAGGGTTGCATATTAGGCTGCGGAGAATGTCTCTTCATTTATGTCCGGCTTGGCCACTTTGACACTTCTTGATTAGGCGGTACTGGCAGGTCGGGTAATATGATTCCTCAGGCGGCCAGGGTTTGACGACCTGACTATAATTGTGGTCCTGGTAGTAGCATTGTTCTCGTCGATGCAAGTCAAGGTAATATAAGGACCTGAATGATTACCTATCTATATATATATTTATATTTATATTTATATTTATATTTATATTTATATTTATTTATTTGTGTATTTATTTATATTGTTTTGTTGGGGGGGGTCCCTATTATAGTTATAGTACAAGATCCCCCAAAACCCTATTCTACTTAGTAAGGCCCCTACATTGGTCAGAATAAGGCATGCAGTTACCTGACTGTCACCAGCTGGCTGGAAACTCCCAGTCCTTTGCAGCCCTTCAGCTTGAACGCTCGAAAGCCTCTGCTTGAACCTAGGACGGTTCGGCATTAGCGGCTGCCGCCAGCATCTCTTCGCCAAAGAAGATCTTTGTTTGTAGGGGTCGTCAAATTTAGGGGCCTTATACTAATTTCCTATAGTATTTTGGGGGTTTCCTTATTACATTTTAGTAGCATAGTATACCCCAAAACCCTATCCTGGGTTCGTCCGTGTGTTCTCGAAGGGTTCTGAAAGGGCCGGGTTCTACGTGCCGAGCCCTCTCTGGGATGCTGGTTTCGAACCTGAGACTGGGCTCTTGCTTCACCCTAAGGGTCCATGTACTCATCTTGTTATAAACACTGGCCCCAAGGTACCTATAAAAAAGACTACTTTAAGGCCAAAGTATATACTATTTGGGTACATGGACCAGTGTGCTTTGCCAGAACAGGAGGGTTTAGGGTTTAGGGCCCATAAGGCTTGTAGGGTTTAGGGTTTAGGGCCTATAAGGCTTATAGGGTTAAGGGTTTAGGGTCTATAGGGCCTAGGGTTTAGGGAAGTAACTACAGTTATTACCAGAAGGTACCTGACCAGTTTGAGCGCCTTCCTTCGAAAACCTGTAACACGCCCTTGTGAAGCCTCGTGATAGCGTATCTTCTCTTCCTGAACAACAGCCCAGTTCGGTAGGTCATAAACTCTAAACCCTCAACCCTAAGCCAAAACCCTAAACCCTACGCCAAAACCCTAAACCCTATAAACCCTATATAAACCCTAAGCCAAAACCGCTAAACCCTAAAACCTAAACCCTAAACTCTAAACCCCAAACCCCAAGCCAAAACCCAAAACCCCAAACCCTAAACCCTAAACCCTAAACCCTAACCCTAAACCCTAAACCCCAAACCCCAAAACCCTAAACTCCAAACCCTAAAACCTAAACCTCAAACTCTAAACCCTAAACCGTTTGTTTTACGATTCCCAGGGAAGATCCCCGTGGCGACCATGAACGCAGCCGGCGCCACCCCGTTGTGGCTCGCGGTCCTGCGCGGAAACGTTACGCAGGCGGATCTCTGGAAAAGTAGTACGGGGTTGGGGTTTAGGGTTTAGGGTTTATGGGTGAGGGTTTAGGGTTTAGGGGAGCTTTATACATGACAATCCGTATGTTGGGGATCCCTAAGGAATACTATCGCTAATGACTTATTATTCAGACCACCGCATGACTTCAAGGTTAACGGACAGTTATGTGTGCGGTTATAGGCATCTCTTTTCTGGCTTGGAAGCAGTCAGAGAACCTGTGACTATATCTTGTGACTCTCGTAGTTGGCCGGGTTAAGGCTATAGGGGCCAGCGTCTATTGGGCAAAGAGCAGGAACGAACTGTTCGTGACAGGATGACTCGATGTGGTTGTGTTGGTGGTGGTTTTGGCTGTTGTTGAAGATGTTGCACTGCTTGTGAAGACCCCCCAAAAAACAAAAGTAGATCGAAAGCAGCAAGCATGATCGCTGTCGATCGGCTGAACCGGTTTCAGTGCAAGTTCAGCACTTGATCTGACCGAGTACGCTTGCGCGACGATGTTCGTCCATGCTGGCGCAACTGCCCGAATCAGCCTCATCCAGACAGTGAGTTCTGCCACAGAATGCCCAAAGCCGAAAGCTGTAAAGCTAACTAACCCCAAACCGAAGCTGAACGCTTTGGAAGCCTCAACCCCCTCCGAACGAGTGGGATGTAAATGCTCACAAGACTCAGACCATTGGACCCCTACAAGCTCAAAAGCACCGATCTGGCAATGCCAGAGGAGGTAGCGGCCAAAATCAAAATTTCCAACTCAAGACATACCATCCGAAACCCTAAACCCTAACTCCCGAAATCCTCACACCCGGACTTCAACTCCTTGCAGAAGGGACCCGATGACCCCCCGAAGACTTCTGGGACACATGACCTACTGGTGCTTGAAGCGAGAGTGGAGGAGGTAACATGGGTTTAGGGTCTAGGGGTTTGGAGGGGAGAATGGAGGGGTGAATATGGGACTAGTGACTAGAGATTCTATACGGGCTTTATGCGACTATTACAGGGATCCGCTCTTCCCACTCCCCCTTGAGCACCAGTAAGATGAGGGATTATCCGAAGAGCAGAAGCAGCCAGGTGCAGATGCTGTGGCAAATCGCAAAGGAGCAGTATGTCAAAGAGCCCCAGGCCGTGTTCCCTTAAGGAGTTCCTTCAAGGGTTCTATGGGTTTCTACACGGGCTCCTCTAAGGGCTCTACAGATGTCTATTGTGGCTCCTTTCAGGGGATCAAGATGGAATAAGGGGTGCAGGGTTACGCAACACCTGAGTCTTAAAGCCCAAAGCCCTAGCGCGTTTCAGGGTTCACGAGGGCTTCCAACCCCAAACCCTAAACCCTATTTTCAACCGACCAAATGCTCCTGTCAGACGGCCTAGAGGCCCGGAACTAACCCGTGCAGTATTAGGAGCTTTTGCCCTTGAAGTCTTCGAGTGCCAGGCTCTTAGGGTTTAGGGTCTAGGGGTTCAGGGTTTAGGATTTTGGTTTAGGGTTTGGGGTTTATTGTCTTAACCCTCAGCCCTAAACCCTGAACCATTTACGACTTCAGGCTTTAGGGAATAGGGCTTCGCTGTTATCGCGCTTTCAGTGGTTTGTGGAGGGTCTTAACATACCTGGACGGTTGGCTTCTGGAGTTTTGTGCGCAGGGTTTCAAGGGGATTAGTCATCCATCGCATCCAGGTAATTACGCCGGTAGTTCATGCTGCATCATGAATCGTGCTCTCCTATCCTTAACTAGTTAATTGCAGGCCGGAAAGTTGGATCACAGAAAACTTTCATAAGTTATGTGCCTTTTCCCACTTTTCTAGGCATCATGGTTGCGGGAGAATCATGGTGGTTCGACCTTTGTGGTTTCTTAAGACTCTATAGACTCTGAACCCTATAGCCTATAACCAGAACCCTGAACTCTAAACCCTACCTACGGTCTCCAGTGAAGTTCCTTTTTGGGGGGGTAGCTTACTGGATCCTTGATATAAATTTGGTTTAACCCAAAAAAAGGAACGACAATGGAGACTATAGGTAGTATCTATGTAAAGCGTGAACCCCCAAAGCCCCACAATCTAAGCCCGGAATCCTGCACACTCACTGAGAGGGCACAAAGCAGACCAGAGGCACCTACATGCACACTTAACACTAAGCCCTATACCCCAAACCCTTAAACACTGAACCCTAAAACCCTAAACCCTAAACCCCTAAACCCTAAACCCATGAACCCTAAACCCTAAACCCCTAAACCCTAAACCCTACAAGCCCTAGATTCGAGGCAGGGCTTCGGGGTACATCTCACTGTAGTAGTTTTGTGAGGAGCCCCGCCCAAGGAATAGTGAATAGTGTTACATAGGTTTGTTCACTTGTATGGTCGGGGGACTTAGCAACATAGCAAGTAGTTCTTGTATACAGATAGAAGTACCATAGCAGTATCCCCAATCAGGATTTCACTCAGGGCGCTTATAACTCTACTTATGACTCACTTGCTCAAGCAGTCTTCTGCAATACTCAGAGAGGTAGTTCTCCAAAATTAGGTTTTTTTAAGTTTTAAAGGGGTGCCGTACTATGTTGGGGACCTGGCAAAGGGACCCTACTTAGAGATAACTACCTATGTACCAGCAGCCACAATCTTCTCGGAACAAAAAAGCCGTTGATGAGTTCAGGCTGCTCCCGGCGATAGCACGGATATGGCGGGTCAGTCGCGACCTCGGTACCTGTTACCTAACCCCCAACACTAGGCAAAAAATGGCCCAAATCCCATAAAAGGCTACTTTTCTACATACTCTTGGGGTCCATGTAGGGATTGTGAGAGTTTTGTCTTTAGGGTTTACGGGCCATAGGGTTCCATCAAGCTCATCCCATTACGTGCATGTGCATGTCAGGTCTTTCATAGGGCCTCATCGCGCTTACGACGGAATTTTAGTTTCGGTTTTGAGGATGTTTAGAGGGACCATGGCCCGTAATTAAGCTGCACATACCTTCGCTAACTTACTCATAGCAAAGATCCCGTCGTATTGTTAGGACTTATTGATGATTGCTGATTTCAGCGGCTCGAAGAATTGATTTATGAAATCCTGAAGCCACGATCCTAAGACCCAAACGACAAAGCTCGAAGCTTGGGTTGTCGGCGAGAGTGTGTGGAGTGGCCTCGGGGTCTAGGGGTTCAGGGGTTTAGGGGTTTAGGGTTTAGGGGTCTAGGGGTTTAGGGCTTTCGGCATGGAGCTTTGCAGATCCGAAGGCACAACTTTAGTTCTGTTTTTTTTTCGCGTTACCCGAAACCCTTCTAAAGCCCTGCTAAAAGTGCTAAACCCTCTAAATGTACCCTCATGGATCCCTGAAGCCCCTTGTAGAATCCTAAACCCCTCATGGAACCCAAAGCCTTGGTGGAACCCTATAGTAGACCCTAAACAGATCCTGACATGAAAATCGGACTCTCCATCCACTCATGGCAAGCATATCCGCGGCAGGTGTGGATCGAATCATTTAGGATTTAACGGCTAGGGTCTACCTGGACCCCAAAAGCCTGTATAATCGCAGCCTTTTATAGGCAGGGCCATTATTTTACTTGCCTTTGGGGGGTTGTAGGTAGGGTTTAGATTTCGAGACGACTACAGGAAGACGAAATAACAACAGTTCACGCCTAAGCCCTTGATGCAGGTTGCGCTTCATGAACAACCTCGACCTAGCTGCCGGCATTACGCCTCAGGCGCCTCCTTCCTTAAACGACCCCTCTGTTCCTAATAGAACCAGAAGGACCCTACTAAGGCAACAAGCAGATTGGAGTGGTTGTGGTTTTTGGTGGCCTTCGAACCAAGAAAAGGTCCTGCAGGCTTCAAGAAGTGGGCTGAAAGCGAGACCCTAAGCTCCAAACTCAGTGTTCATGATTTGGGCCTATGAGGTTTGGGTGAGGTTTTGACGCCAGCACAACTTGAGCCCTAAACTCAACATCACGCGCTTTCGAGGAGAAACAGAATCCCTGCAACGTAGATAGATCACGTTGAGCTGTAGGCTCAATCTAAACTAAACCCTAAGCCCTAAACCCTAAACCCTTTTGGCACAGGCTAGCAATGTCTAGAACATGCCTGCCCTCTGCAGCTCTCTGTGGACAAACCGCTGCAGAAAAAGGCCCTCAACAAAAATAAAACTAAACCCTTAACCCTAAACCCACTTTAAGCTGCAGGGTTTCGGGCTTTCGATTCGGCACGGCTTGGGGTTTGGGGCTGAGGCTTTCGTCTTTAGGTTTGAGGCCTGAGGGTCCTCAGGCATGAGAAGGCTTATCTTCGCGCAATCCTGAATTCTTGGCTGCAGTTTAGGCTCGTCAGGGCAGATTTCCACTCTCCACCCTAATCCCTGAACCCTAGCTTTAAACCCTGTAGCACCAAAGCCCTGAACCCCAGCTTTAAACCCTATAGCTCCCATATAAAGACTAAGACTTAACAACAAAACCGCTATAGCAGGTCAAGACATGCCAAATCCCTGGGCCTGGGGTCCTCTTGCATGCCAGGCTACTGGGCCCGGGTCTACGCCGGAGGAGCCTCTTGCCTAAGATCGCAGAGCTGGAGTTTCGCTAAAGGGCTCTAGGGATCCATAAGGGTTCTATTGTTTAGAGATCTATAAGGGTTCTATAAAGGTTTAGGGTTTAGGGATCTGTATATAAGGGTTCTATAGAGGTTCAGGGTTCAGGGATCTATTATGAGGGTTCTATAGAGGTTTAGGGTTTAGGGTTTTCAAGCCTAAGCGATTACCCACAATATTCCTCGGGGTTTCTATTATCATTGTGCTGCTATGGTGTAATGCACCCCCGAGCCGCTCTGCTGTTCGATATCACTTGGCGTTACCCGGCTGTATGCATACTGAAAAATCTTGTTATAACAGGCGTGCAGACTTTAAAGAATTGTCTTACACTGCAGAGGCAGATGGGCTGCCTGGTTGACACTTCCTCGAGACCTTGCATAGGGTGTCGTCTTCTTGAGAGCTTAGGCTTTCTATTAAAGGACTTGGTTAGAAGGTGCTGCTATGTCCTTTCTTCTTGCAAGGGCTTCAACTCTAGCATCCCACCTTAAAACCTAAATCCCCCCCCGGCAGCCTCCCAGAAGTCAGTCTACAGGATCCATTGGGTCAGGGCTGCGGCTGTGTATGTTAATTCACTGTGAGTCTAGATATTATGTACTGGTGTAGTCACTTGTCTCTCCTTCTAGGTTTATGTATATTTATACTAAAGCATGCACACACACACAGAGACGGACCGACGCACACTCTCTACAGACAGGCAGGCAGGCAGGCAGGCAGACAGACAGACAGACAGACAGACGGGTCCTTATACAACTATATTATACCAACAGTGAGAAGGCCCCAAAAGTTGGAAGCCTCAAACAACTACAGGAAAATTGAAAACCCAATCACAAGGATTCGAAAGAAGCTGGCAGACTTCGGTGAGAAAGTTCTGGAAGGAGGCCTTCGCGGTTTGAAGCACTGGTTGCTTTGGGTTGTCGTTCTTGTATGTTGGCTTCTGCTTGTGGCGGCTTCTAGGAAGTGTTTGCGACGCTGAAGTCTAAGCTACCTTTTAGTTTCGAGCTTTTACAGCGCAATTCTGGGTTCTGGTTTAAAATTGGAAAGGCTTAGGTGTTTCCACGATCATTGTCGTCGCAAGAAATGCCCAGAGGACAGCGTTCGTGTTGAGGGAACGTTATTTCACCAAAGCCCTTAAGCCACAAGCCCTGCACCCCACCAGCTCCATGAGTTCGCATCCTAACCCCGAAACCCTAAAACCGTAAACCCCAGCGCCCCTAGCCATAGGCCCCTAAGTAGTCCTTTCTTGTGGTTTATATTTAGAATCCTATAAGGTATTCCCAAAAAGGAACTACCAAGGAGCCTATGGGTAAGTTCAGGGTTTAGGGTTTCAGGTTGAGGGTATGTTAGACTGCGTCTAGCGCAATGCCCCTG
>CAJNJA010091907.1:0-19679 GCA_905231915.1 Symbiodinium necroappetens
CCACTACTACTACTACTACTACTACTACTACTACTACTACTACTACTACCACTACAAGTACTACTACTACTACTACTACTACTACTACTACTACTACTACTACTGCTACTTCTACTACTGCTACTACTACGCTTTCCGCTCCCACTGCCACTACCACGACCACGACCAGTTCCACTACCACCACCACCGTTGTGGTCGCCATTGATCCGTGTTGTAGTTTCAGTACTTTAGCTGGTATGGAGTTTTGGGCAGCTCTGATCGGGATTGGCTTTACCGCAGTTTTTCTCGTCACCATCGTGTTCTTGTCCTTGTCTTCTGTCCGTCGCTCTTTCTCAGCTTGCACAGTCGGTGCTTCTTGCTTGAACTGTTTGACTTGCGATTGTAGACCCCATGATTTGGCGGATTGTTGCTGTCACTCGCCGACTCTCCACCCTCCTGGGGTGCCACTGCTTCTCTCAGATCCCTTAGGAGCCCAAAGCCAAAGGCAAAGTGAAAAGGCTGTGGTCCTAAGCATCAGCTCGATACTTCTCGAAAAGTCCCGCTACTAGTACCTGAGTTCGGAGCCCGAGCCATGTTGTGGCCCGTACTCGGCCCGTACCCTGTAGGCTGCAGCGTGTCTCGGGCTTTGGGCACACAGCTGCTATCGAGACCAGCTGGGTCACGCAGCTTTCGGTGCCAACGATCAGTGCCCGGGCTATGAAACAATCAAGAGGAAAGACAGGCGGACAAAAAGTGGTGCGAAGTAGTGGTTGCAGAGTTCGGGTGCATTTGAGGGAGCCGAGAAGACGAAGCCATCTCACCAGCCAGCAAGCTGTTTCTGGAACTTTCGCAAGCCCGACAGCTCAGCACTTTTTCGCGTCCAATGTCTCCGATCCTGGAGCTTGCGCCCTAAACCGAAAGCCGTGATGAGCTTGAGCCCCAGGAGATTCAAGACCCTGAACCTTTGAACGCTGCGCTTCGAGACTTCAACGCACCCTGAAATCTTAGGACCTTTAACCTTCTTGTCATCAGGTTTCCCGTAGCTGTCCTTCTTCAGCATTTCAACCTCGGCGGAGAGCTTAGCTTAGCTGCCGGGGGAATCCTGGGTTGGAGGCTTGATGAGACTTGAGAGGGAGTTGTTGGAAACGGGCCAATAGGCTACAAGGGCAGTATATACGTGTTCTTCGAAGGCTACCGAATCTTGGAAGGCAGGCGACTCCGACGCAGCCCAGTGCCAAAGTAGTTGTTTTTTGAGGATGATGAGAGTGATGATCGGACCAATGTTGGCGATGGTCCTCGTGGCAGCTATTGACCAGTGATCGTGATGGTGATGGTGGTTAGTGAGTTGAGTACGTGCTTCGATGGCAACAGAGAGGATTTGCATTCTTTTTGGGGCGTTTGGCGCATCTTTCGGGACTCCTACCTGCCTTCAGGCTACTTCCTCTACGACACAGTGCACGTGGCCGTGTGGGACCAGAAGTTCATGGAGCACTCGGAACTTCTTTGGAGGTTTGGACTTCCCCCGGAAGTGAGGAATGCAGACTTAAGCTATGAGCCCGGGGTCCGGGCCAGCCAAGACTGAACAACGAATGAGTTCTTGAACCAGTTCTTAGGGTCACGCACGAATCGATATGCAAGAGACACGGACGGAGACAGACGGACGAACGGACTGAAGGAAGGAAGGACGGAAAGACAGCATGAACCTGTTGGAAGGCAGGAAGTAGCAATACGAATCGCTAAGCCACGAGCCCTAGAGCTTATCCCTTCAAAAAGCCATTGCCTGCACCCAAGGCACCATTTGATCGCCATTGCTGGCTATGCTACCAGCGAGATTGCGAATGTTTTTGGCCTGGCCAACGCGGTGAACACCTGGATCACCGAGGTGGGCCGAGGACGTGGGGGGGGGTCAGCTTCTGAATTAGTGTTTAGGGCCTTTAGGGTTTAGGGTTTAGGTCTTGTTTCTGGAGTTCATCAGGCATTTTCAGGAGCGTCAACTGAAGCGGCCGGGGCCCAGCTGAATACCCAACACCCTAAATACTAAACTAAGCACTAGACCCCAAATCCAATCTTCAAAAGTGAAGACTTCAGCCCCTGAGACTTGGATTCTCGCAGGTGGGCTCGGTGATGTACTCTGCATATCTCCTAAAGAGGACGGATGGGCTCTACCTGGCCTTTGCCGCCCGCCAGCAAAGCTGAGCTGTAAGGTAAGCAGAGCCTTGCAAAATGTGCTAGAAGCCTGGCATTCGACGTGATCTTCAAATCAACCAGGAACCCTGCTCCTTGTCTTTCTGAATAGAAGATGTTATGAAGATTCTGCGGACCCCAACTAGTCATCAGTCAAGACATTCTGTGTCTCAAGATCCGGCCCGTCTTGATGATGACCTGCTCGCCATTCGGCGAAGGCGCGAACCCAGAACTGAACCCGACAAGGCCCCTCGAACCGTCGCCATGCGAATCCTCGGGCGTCCACAACTCTGTGCGAACTCATCTCACCAGCAATTGGCTGGAAGAAAGCTTGAACGTGGCCCGTTTCATGTGAAGGCTTTATACGTCAGGCTAAGAGCCGGTCTTTTGTGTGTTTATTTGTTTAGGTGTTCAGGCTGTTCGTGTCTGCTGCATGACAGGCGTGCGTTTTGTCTAAAATCCAATGCCGGTAAGCTGTGCAGGTCACAGGTACGATGCAAGTCCCAAAGCAAATCCGCAAGTGCTAACAAGCCAAGACCCCCCCAAGATTAATATCATGCAGTATAGGGTACTATAGTATAGTGTAGCATAGTATATCAAAACATCATGATATAATATATAGTCCAATCTAATATATAGTATAATAATAAGTATAGTAGGGCTCAGATTGCCTGCGACAGGAGCAGGAAAACTTAGCAGCCCCAGCGTCCATCAGACGCGTTTGGGTTGAGCCTGTGAGCAACACGCCTCACAAAGGCTCCCCTAATAGCCATCGTCATCTTCGCCGTCAGCGTTCCAAAGCTCGGAAAGCCTGGGGACAGGGACGCGCCGTTTCCTGGCGCAAGAGAGAGCTCCTTGCGTGGCACCACGGTACGTGCCCGCATTTTCGCAGCTTGCTACTCCCGGCGCGCCGGGATATGGGACGAGGAGGTAAGAAACAACAAGGATGGCAAAACGAGCAAGATCCCAGATATTGGCGTGGTGCTTGGTCGCCAGCATTGCGCGGGGGTGGTGCGCCCTGGAAGGACTCGGATCCCTCCAGTGGCAAGGCCCTTGCCTTCCCCTCGTACGAGTCGGTCTCCCTCACGAAGACGCAGGCCCAGGCCATTGCGGTCATCGAGGTGGAGGAGGATGGAGCAATGGTTCCCTCAGTGCAACACGCAGTGAATCTCGCGCGAAAGGCAGAGATCCGAGTGGCCAAATTGAAGAGAGGTATCAAGACAACGAAGGAGAAGTGGACCCTCTTCGAGGCCCAGACCAAGGAAAATTTCCGGAAGGAGTGTGCCAGGTTTTTCCGCGAGCAACAGCGCCAGGAGAAAGAGCTGGCGGAGGCAGTGACATCACAAGAGGAAGCCCGGGCTGCAATCCGGTTTGCTGTGGATGCAGCTGGTTCTGCGCCGGTGGAGGAAGTACCCGAACTGCCCTCGGTGGACGAGGTTTTCGAGGACTGGTCCAGAGAGGACGAACATGCTTTTCAGCAAGTTTTGCATCGCGCATTTTCAGCTCCGCGCGATGGCACCCTTTTTCGGGGCACAGGTGTACCTCCCAGGACTCCTCATCGTGCCCTTTCTCAGTCGACTACGAGCAATGTGCCGGCTGGAGAGGCGCACCATGCCCCAACAGATCCATACTTCGAGCCAGACGGGGACAGTGCTATGGCGGATGCGGAAGGTCCCCCGCCTCCGGGGTTGAGCCCGGTTGGCTTGGGGCAGAAGCCCAAACCGCCTGCTCAGCCGCGTCGTGGGGTCAAAGAAGCAGCCAAAACCCCAGTGCAAACAGAGCCTTTGCGGGGCCCTGGGATGCAGTCCAAGCTCGACGAGAAGAGGCGTGCCCTTCGCCCCTTTGGTGGGCCGGCCCCGGCAGCCCCGGCGGAAGCGGTAGCAGTGCCATCGGACTTGGACCTGGAACGGCCAGAAGGTACAACCCCGCACTTCATAGACGACGACGGGCCATTTGGTGCAAGCCCTGGTCTTGGCCGTCTGGATGGCTAGACTCACTGCTATGGCGCCACTCCGGAGATGTAGAAGGACACCTGTCCCAGCCTGAAGGACCATGCATTGTCTGCCGCCTTAGGGGGCCCTGCCATTTTGAGACGTTCCCGTCTCGCTGTGCTATGTTCCCCTCGGGCAAGGCTCCTTGCATGTGACCTTTCAGGTTGTGGATAGTTGGTTCTTCGTTTTGAGTCTTTGTGAGAGGCATGTAGTGATCAGCCTGTACAGCTGCCTTCTCTTTGAGGCATGTTTCGACCTTCTTTGGCAGGGTTGTGAGCCTGGCACTTACCTTCAATACTCTGTCATTTCTGCTCTCTCGTCCTCGGCCGCCTTCCGAGTTCCTTTGGCTTTGGTTCTCGTGTGGGTGGGCCCTATCCTGGACTTTGCATCTTTGGGTCCTTTTCGCCCTGCCAGTTTTTTCTATGCCTCGGCTTGGTTCAGGTCCCAATGTTCAGGTCTTTTCTTGTGTGCGGATGTTCCTGTCAGGATTTCCCGCTGCAGCATCACCACCTGGGGTACCCTAGGGTTTAGTCCTTCCCCTAGGGCTGGTTGTGGTTTAGGAGGAGCGCCAAACACTTGTATCGGTGGCTCGGGGACAAGGGCCCTCCTTCTGCATCCCTGCCCGTCTGATGTCAACTCGCTTGGGGCAGATGGTCTGCTCCTCTCAACAACAGGCCTTCATGTTCAGGTTGGTGAGCCTTACTCGAGGTTGGGCGCCAAATACCCGACAGTATGGATGTGCAGTCTGCAGTTTGGGCCGAGTGGCCTCTCCTGTGCCTGTGCTTACATGGAATTCTGGACGCAGACCAAGGTTGTTGCGTCCTCGGAGGCGAAGCTGGCGCTCCTGGCTGTGTTCGCTGTTGCTTGGTTGCGTTACAGTGCCCAGCCCCGTGTCTCCACACGCATTGGCCTTCTCTGTGTGGCTCCTGCCTGGGGCTTCTGCTATGGCGCGTAATGAGGTCCCGGCTGATGCCGGAACTGGGCCTCCAGCTGTGAGACCACCACATTTGCTGTCGCCAGATGAGCTCACTTCTCATGTTGGCACATGCGACGCAGGCCCCTCACCCGCTGATATTCCAACTCCCAGTAATGACCCCTATTGGTCTGTTGCCAGGCTCGAAGAGGCCAGACGTGCTAGGGAGCCTGGCGACAATGAGGGTTGGTTAGGTGTTACTGTATACACCCCGCACTACAAGACGGCATCATTTGCGGTGTATGCAGGGCCTGTGCCTTCCGCTCAGCGTGTCATAGACCTAGTGAGTGAATCGCAAATCGGAGTTCCACACGGTCTCTTTGACACTGTGGTACCGCTTAGGCCGCAGGCTCATGTCGGATATGCATCCTTCATCCGTTTCAGCAGCAATATTCGTAGATTGGGGGGCGGAGAGGGCATGGCGGCTGTAGTGGCTGACCTTTCCCGTGCCGGCGGTCCGTACTTTGCTCTCACGCTGCCAAAAAGTATCTCCTATGCAGAGCTTAGGGATTATTTGTATCCTATGACCAGCCATCACGATGAGGAGCTTCGTATTTATATTGGCTGGCGTCCAAAACCATGGCCTGCATGTGCTATGGTGCAACTTCATGACGGGGATGTGATAACTGGATTGTATGCAGCTGAGGCAGATGTTGCTCTGCGCTTTGTGGACCTGTTCGAGACTACTGGGAGTTTCGGGCCACTGCATCATATGCCGGTCCCTACCCTACGCGAGGGCGTTTGTGTCTTGCACCGAGAACAGAGGTTCTGTTTTCCACATAACAGATCCCCCGATAAGACAATCGTCCAGCGGATTCTTGAGGACCTTCAGCTGAACCCCAACGATGTCCAGATGTGTAGTTTTCCAATTGCCGATTTGGAAGTGCAAGGGGAGCTTTGTTCGTTCCTAGTGGCAGTCCACGACACCCCCAGGCCGACTACCTGGGAGGTGCAGCAGCTCCCGGTGCGACACATCTTCGTCCTGCTGGATTTTCGTCCACTTGGACTTAAGCCTCGCTTCATGTACACCACTTTTCCTGCCCTTCATATCCCAAGCATCGCGTCGAGATATGAGATATAGTTCTCTCTCCAGCACGCAAGCTTGGGGTTTTTGGTGGTGAACGGGTCCGTGATGACGTTCATATCCAGGGCAATTGTACGCTGGTGTTCTTCGCCGATGAAGCAGACCCGGTCCCCGCCGATACTGGTTCTTCAGACTCAGATGTGGACCCATCCCCCTCGCCGGAGGCCCCTGTAAGCTCCCCCCAGCGCCCGCCAGCCGAGGTGCCTCGCAATGATACGCCTGTGTTGCCACCGGCTAGTCATGCTTGGGAAGATAGTTGGGAGTCTAGGCCTCCTGCAGACTCTGCTTGGGACTCTGGGGCCCCTTTGTCCTCTGTGGGCCAAGACGACCGGGTCCCTGAAGGACCTCCTCCTTGGGATATGCCGGTCGCCTCGACGGCTTTGCAAAACGAGGGTTGGGAAACTGAGTGGACAAGTGATACTTGCCCTGCACCACATGAGGCAGGTACGATGTCGGGCGACGGGGCTGAGCCTGTCTCCGACCCAGGGCACAGTGATGGAGGCCCTGCAGGCAGGCCTGTTGTAGATCCTGGCATAGCGGCAACTGCCAGTTTTCGTAATGTCAGTATCACCGTCTTTGTGGTTGTCCCAGACTACATCCCAGAGCTGTATACTGTGTCCATCGCCGCCCCATGTGGGGTTGACGCTCTGCTTTCCGCCCTGCAACAAGTTCGAGGCAATAGGAATTGGGGAACCCCTGTTGCCTTTCGCCAAGTTGTACAGGTGTGCCCACAGCCTTCACCGCAATTTGCCGTTTTCGCTGGGTCTCCCGTGTGGACGGCGAACTCAGTTGTGGTTGTCTATGACTGTCGAAGCATAGACTCGAGGATATTTGCAGTTGCCTCTAGTGCTCAGCTCAACCGTGAGTCGCTGCTTCTCGCTGCTGGCTATCCGGCCGAGGCTACACACAATGTTTTTGTGCACGGCTTACTCCACCCGTTAGCCCGTGCACAAATCATCACTCTGTACCATGGTATGATGATCTCTATCACCCTTGAGGAACAGGGTGCTCCTGAGGTCTTTGATCTGGCTACCATGCTGCAGGGCGGCGCTAGTTGGGAGTCGTCTGCTATGCTACCTAGCCCTAGGTGGACCAAGGGTAGCCACTTTTGGGTTCTCACCGATGCTTGGCCAGTCCTTTTTGCTGTCAGTGATGTGAGGACTGTCCATGATGACTTGGCCACCCAGCTGCGCACTGAGACCTGGCGTCTCTTTGTCAAACCATCAGTGCCGCCTCTTACTGACGCACTGTTCAGAGGTCAGCCGGTGTCGGGGGTAGTTGTTGCTACGGAGGTCATCTCCAGACTTCGGTGCCCTCCGGCCCGGCATCGGGACAAAAGGGGTGTCTTGATTCTTGACCAACGTCCTATCCTCCGCGGCTTCGCCTGGCGAATCATTGACAGGGACCTGCTCCCCGTTCAAGAGTTGTCTGATGAGTTTGCATCCTTTTGTCCGCATGGCCACTCCGTGGAATTCAAGGGGGCCGATGTCCTCCGGGTCTCCGGTCGCTTAGTACTTGTGGTCGGGCACGGGCAGGTCGTATCTGTCGCATTTGTCCCCGACACTGATGATGGTGCTGACTCCGATCACCATGGGCCGGGTGACGATCCTGACGTCCCGGGCGGACAGGGACATGAGCGTGAAGGGGATGCTGGTCCCGATGATCTCCCTCACACCGGGCCCCGCCACAGCGTGTCTCGTAGTGCCGGGGCGGCCCCGCAAGCCCGCAGTCGATCACCCAGACACAGAGGAGTCTCCGATGCTACTGCTGCGGAATTGTCGCTGCCGCGCACACCACCTCCTGCCCCTGAGTATTGTCGGGACTCTGTTGCACAAAAGATTGGAGTTGCCTACTCCACCAAATTTCGAGTTTCAGTTGACATGTGGGGAACTGCTTTCAAGCAGGGAGCTCTTGCAGAGAGCAGGCAGTCCTTCACCCCTGTCCTTTCTCGAATGGATGCCCAGGTAGCTTGTGCTTATGTGCAGAAAGGCGTCCAGCTTGAGCCTTGGCGCGGTTGCAGCTTGAACGCACCCTTGTCACCGGGTGTTGAATGCCGCCTTCTCCCCAGTGGGGGAGGAGACACTGGCCCGGTCGGGCGGGTTTTCTCTGCAGCTAGACAGGCTACTCTTCAACTCGGCCTCCCATGGCCTTTTGAGCCTGCTCTTCCCATAGATCTGGCGCTCTTAGATGCAGATGATCATGTCACTCAGACAGTTGGAGCTGACGATGAGCTGACTCATGCCATCTTTGTTCTGTTCGCTCCTGACTACCGGCCAGAGATCTTGGCCCTTGACCTGGTGGTGCCTCAGGGAGTCGACGAGGTCCTGGATCTAGTGGCGGTGTGCCGATGCCAGCGCTTCCGTGAGCTGTTTCCACAGGTCTTCCCTGTTCATCCGCAACCCGATGTCAGGTGGGCTGCGCTTGTCGTTGCACCGTCCTGGGTGCAGCTCCGGGTCACCATTTGTGTTGATCTGACCCTTGTGGATCAGCGCATCTTCGCGGTTGCCACTGTCCCTTCTGTCAACCGACACACCTTGATGAATCTAGCCGGCTTCCCCGGTGGGGCTGCATTAGATGTGTATCTTCCAGGGGCTGCTGATCCCTTGGAGGTTGATGTTGAGGTGACCTTGCACAACGGGGACTGTGTCTCCTTTGTCCGTGCTGCCGAACCCCGTGAGTACGCAGCCGCGCTTCGCGATATGCTGCGCTCTTCATTAGGCTGGGCGCCGGGCCCTGCTTTTCCACAGGCTCCGTGTGACGATCGAGTCTGTGCGGCTGCCGATGGGTGGTACTGCGATATCCCTCTCCGTCAGGCGCGAGCCACTTTCCTGCGCGCCGACATTGCAACACGCTTTGGCATTTCCCCTCTCCACCTTGCTATGAATGTCGCGCTAACTCGCCCTGGAGATGTGGCAATTTATGGCCGTCTGTGTTGCACTGTTGTCGGTGTTGGCACCAGTTACAGGCGCGATCCCGACGCTGACACGTCAATCGGTATCCTCGATTGCCGTCCTATTCTTGAAGGATGGCGACGGGTTCCGGCGCCTGATGGCTGGATCGATGTTGGTGCTCTGCGACGGGGTTTTTCACAGGGTGCTCCCCCGGGCCACCGTGTCGCCTTCAGTGGTTGCCGGGCCCATTGGGATTGGCTTGCTGTGAACTCTGGCGATATCGTCGTTGTTACATTTGAAATCTCTTCTCCGGATGACGGACAGTGGGATGGATTTCCCCCTTTCGATCCACCTGGGGACGACGACTTCGGATCAGAAAATCCCTCTGACAAAGAATGGGAGGACGAGACCCTCGCCGATGCCCATCCTTCTGAAGGGAGTGGGCCTGCCCCGCTGCCACTACAGGCTTCTGGGCAACAAAGGGGAGTTGCGCACATGTGGGTCTGGGGTTTTCTGCAGGAAGCCATCGCACTTGGCGTCCTTGGGCTCACCTCTGTTTTCGCAATTGCCCCCTTTTTTAGCAATCATTGGCTTGCAAAGTTGCTTGGCCATCAGCTTTCGCCTCGGAGCCCGACCTCGATACCAGTTGATGCTGGCCTTAGTTGTCTGGCAGGCGTCTGTATGGCCTGGCACCGCGATGCACTTGCCCACAAGGCCGTTTGCCGAATGTGCAGTTAGTTCGCGGGCACCTGCCGGTGCTAATTCTTTGAGCGTGCCTCTTTGCTTGCCTCGGCGTCCGGTCCCGACGCCCTGCCGGAGTTCACCCTGGTGTGCAGAGGATGTTTTGGACCCCGATGCCATTGGTGATGTCGAGCCTGGTCCTACTTTGCTCGAAGAAAGTGTCGCCAGGCCTGGTTCAGAGGCGTTCTTTCTAGCCTCAACCCTGTTGGAAGTTCTTTTCGAACACTTTGGTCATGCGGAGCCAGTTGCAAGTGAGGTGCCAGAGGTCATCCCTCTTGATGGACCCTCCGACCCAGCCATGACCCTGTCCCTCGCTTCTTTGCTCCCTGATGGAGCACACGATCAGGCGCAGGTGAACGGCACAGAGTGGTTTGACCTTGATTGTGGACAGTGTGAGTTGCCCATCCCTGACTCTCTGTGGCATGATCTCCGTCATTTTGTCCCCACTGACAGACTCGGACATCGTCCTGCGGATCTTCCGCGGCCGTCCCGCTTTAATTCCTGGATTGCGGCGGGGACGGCGGGATCCCTGCCGGATGCTTCGGGGATTCTGGGACTTTGCTTTACATCTGACGGGTCCTTTTCTCCAGATACTGGTGATGCCGGTTGGGGTGTCGTTGCTTCGTATCTGACTAATGATGTTCCAGTCCCGCCAGGTATTTGGATGGGTCAAATCGGTGGCAGGACCGCTGACATCTGGGAACATGGAGGTCCAGATGCTGGCCCTGTGAATGCCTATGCCTCGGAACTTGTCGGCCTTCTTTGGGCGGCCATCGTGTGCTTCCAGACTCATGTCAATTTCCCGGTGACCTTCCGATGTGATAACCAGGCGGCCCTTGCAGTTGCTCAAGGTCAGGCTGCAGGCCAGACGCACCCAGTTATACGAGCTTGTCAGGGTCTGGATTTCGGTCTGCGCTTGTGGCATGTTGCTGACCTCACATACCAGCATGTCCGGGGCCGTCATGGTGACCCAGCTAATGAGCTTGCGGACTCTGTAGCTTCGGTTGGTGCGCGTCTTCCTTGGTCCTTTGACTTCGGTCTTTGCTGGACCGATTGGTTCGTGCATGCCGGGGCACCTTTTGATTGGTTGCCACATCTGTGTTGGGTCAAACGATGCCCACAGTGCCTACCAGGGTTATCCAAGGGGGTTATGCGATGGTCGTCGGTCGAACCTGTCGCATGTCTCCCACATGCTGCTCAGATCGCCCCTTTTCTTAGGGCCGCACCCTCGGGTGACCAGACCCCAATCCGCGGGCACAAGCCACAACGTTGTGTGTTTGCTACCTTCAACGCGCTTTCTTTGGCTGACCCCTCGCAGACCGATCGAGGCCGCCGTTCTGGATTGCATGACCAGGTCGGCCGGGTTACTTTGCTCGATCGTTCCCTGTTTGCCCAGGAGGTTTTTCTCGCTGGCGTCCAGGAAGCTCGAACACCAGAAGGGACTTTCTTCACCCGCCATTACAGCCGGTACTCCTCAGGGTGTCTGGAACGACGCGCTTTTGGTGTCGAAATTTGGGTTGGAACTGGGGATCCCTTTCCCCCTCACACGGCTGTGGTCCTGCACCGCGATTACACTCGGATCGTTGCAAGGTTGACCTTTTTGGGCCACCAGGTCTGTGTGCTTTCTGGGCATGCCCCGCATAGGGGCCACACCTTCCAGGAGCGCTCTAGCTGGTGGCGTGAGACCACCCGCATCTGTTCAAAGGTAGGCTTTGACTGCCCCTGGATCATGTGCCTGGATGGCAATTGCGGTGTTGGCTCCTTGACAAGTCCGTCTGTAGGTGACTTGCACGCCGATCCCGAAGAGGACATTGGAGAGCTCTTTCACGCCCTGCTTACCAGATGCGGGGCATGGCTCCCATCTACTTTTCCGGATTCTTTTCATGGCCCCGGAGGCACACTCGTTCATAAGCGTTCTTGCACACTTGCTCGCAGTGACTACCTCGCTTTTCCTCTAAGCTGGCGAGAGTTGTCGGTGTCTGGACGCGTAGCCCCTGAGGTGTCTGCCGGTCACTCTGTGCCAGATCACTTTGCTGTGATTATTAGTGCGTATCTGTACCCGTGTGCAGGCCGCCAGAGGCGTGCAGGTCGCGTTGATGTTCAGGCCATCCTGGATCCGAAGAATGCGGCTGCAGTGCAGACTGCCATGCGACAGGTACCTTTCGTCCACTGGGACGTGAACGTCAACGACCATGCTGCCCTCGTTGTTGACTCGATGTATCGGGCTCTGCACGATAGGTTCCCCTTGAAGGCTAGGCGTATGAGTAAGGGCTACCTCTCTGATACCACAGCTAGCCTGCACCAACGAAATGCTTCGGTACGGCATGCCTTGAGGTGGCGTTGTCACGCTCTCCGCTTGTCCTACATTCGCTGTGCCTTTCTTGCCTGGAGCGAACGTTCCTCGCTCACCTCCCTGCTGCAAGGACGTTGGCTCCACACTTTGCGATGCTCCATTGCGGTGTCTGCGCTTCAATTACATTCGCTGGGAAAGGAGATTCGGCGCGCTTGCAGGGCCGACCGCAATGCTTACCTGGCTAAGCTTGCTGACGAGGTTGATGTGTCACCAGCCTCACAGGTTCACGTTGCGGTCCGAAAGCTGTTGAAGCCCAGGCGATTCCAAGGCCCCCAGCCGCTACCTAGGTTGAAGCGGCCGGATGGGAGCTTCTGTACTACACAGGACGAGGTTGATGCAGAGTGGCGTCGCCACTTCGGCAGCCTGGAAGGGGGTAGCGCTGTTCCCCCCTCCACTCTTGTCAAGGACTGCCTTACCCGACAGAGCGAGTGGGGGGTTCTAGAGATAGCCGACTGGGCTGATTTGCCCACTTACTCTGAACTGCTCCGTGCACTACAGGCTGTAAATCCGCACAAAGCAGCAGGACCCGACCTCCTGCCTCCCGCTATTTGCAGGCGGTTTGCTGCACCTGTAGCCTCGGTCCTCTGGCCACTGTTGCTTAAGGCGGCCCTCCATGCCTCGGAACCAACCGGCTTCAAAGGAGGTACCCTCCACCATATACCCAAACCTGGAGCAGCTGATCGGGCTTTGGCATCCTCTCAACGTGGTATCTTGGTGCAGCCCGTCTTTGGCAAAGTACTGCACAGGGCATTCCGGCGGCTGCCAGCAGCGGTGTTTGAACGTCAGGCTGCTCCTTTACAAATTGGGGGGAGGAGAGGTATGACCTACTCTTTTGGGAATTTTCTTTCCCGAAATTTCCTCGCCTTCGCGCGTTCCCAGGGCATCTCGGCGGCCCTTGTGTTCTCCGATCTTGCCGCCGCCTACTATGCAGTTGTGCGAGAGGTTGTCGTTGGAGCCTCCCTGTGTGAAGAGCCTCTTGCCAAGGTTGCCGAGTCACTCAGCCTTCCTGCCGATGCCCTTCAGGAATTGCAGGCACATGTCATGAATGACTCTGTCTTTAACGACGACTGCACGCCTGTTCTGCAGTCACTCCTTAGGGAGGTCCACGTTGATACCTGGTTTCATATCTCCCAAGATTGCCAGGTTGTACGGACGCGTCGTGGCACACGACCAGGGAGTTGTTTGGCCGATGTTGTCTTCAACCTCCTTTTTGAAAAAGTCCTTGCGCGTCGGGGATGTTTTGACCAAAGGATGGTGCCCCGAGTACCATGGTCTGGTCATAAGGATCTCTCGCTCTTTCACGGTGAGGACGGCAGCCCATGCCAGCACGTTGAGCTCCAAGATATCTCGTATGCTGATGACCATGCATCTTGTGTTGTCGCGGATGCTGCAGCAGATCTTGCCCCCTCTGTGAGCCACGTGCTGGGTCGATCTCTCGACTCAATTTCGGGCCATGGCCTTTCGGCCAACTTTGGCCCGCGCAAGACAGCAGCCCTTTTGGCGCACCGAGGGCCGGGCTCACGTGCTGCCAGAGACAACGTCTTCCACAAGGCAAAGGGCAAAATCCGGGTGTTAAGGGAGTTTGGACGTTCTGTTGATGTCGATGTAGTCCCTTTCTATAAGCACTTGGGGTCCGTGATTTCCTTCAGCGGATCTATGTTGCCCGAAGTGAAGGGCAGGGTCTCACGCGCCAAAGCCTCCTTTGGTGAAGGTAGACGTAAGATCTTCGCATGTCCTCATATCGCTTTGTCTAGGCGAGTTGCGCTTTTCCAGCAGCATGTGCTTTCAGCACTCCTTGCTGGCGCTGGCTCCTGGCCTACCTTATGTCAGGGATCATGGAAGCTCCTGGAGAGCTGCCTCACGTCCTTTTGTCGGCAAATGGTAAGGATCCCCAAGTGGGCAGATCAACGATGGACTCGGAATGAGCTTTTCGTTGCTTGTGACCTCCCCGTACTGGGCGACCTTCTCCATGCCGAAAGGCTCCGGTTCCTAGGCCAAATGGCCCGCACTGGCCCTGATGCTGTTTGGGCCGTCTTGCAACACAACCCCGACGCGGTCTCGGCTATGCGTTCGGCCTGCCAATGGCTTGAAAGGGCTGTTCAGGCTACATGGACGCTCCCCGCTCTGGAGACTGGGTGGCCTGCATGGCGTGACACCATGTCTGCTCGCCCCAAATATTGGAAAGGGGTCATTCGGAGGTCCCTCTCGTGGTACAAAGGGTGCAGAGGTGTTGAGGTCGAGGTTGATCGTTTTGCCCGTGCCAACTGGGAGCAGCTGCCTGCCGAGGCTGACAAAGTCGACGCACAGGCGCATGCTTGCCTTCTATGTAAGAAGGCGTTTCGGAATGCACAGACTTGGGCCTCTCATGCCTCCCTGCAACACGGGTACAGAGCCCCCCACTATGTCGCTGCTGAGGGACATAGGTGCCGTGCCTGTGGTTCGGTTTTCGCGAGCGTCCGAAGACACAGGACTCACTTGCAGGTCTCTCGGCGATGCCTGCAGGCGGTCCTCCGTGCTGATAGCAGCCTTCTAACGCCTGCTGTGCTCCAGGAAGGCCATGTGCAAAGCCGCGCACTGAGAGGTCGAGGTACGTCCCACCTCCCGCCTGTTGAGGAGGAATATGTCCCGCAGCTCCTCTCTAGCCTTGATGCTTTAGCTAACCCAACAGATGAGGCCATCTTCGCAGAGGTCTGCAAGTGTGTTGCCCCCCTTCCCGTGCTGCGGACCACTCTTCAGCGTTGGATTTCCGAGTTGACATGTGGCATCACTAGAGAGGCTGCCGAGGATGTGCTCCTTTGCCTGCGAGTCGATCTTCTCTGTGATGTTTCGGCACTTCCCAATGAAGAGGCCAGGGTTGGGCTGTTTTGCCCCAAGATTCTTCCCAAGAGTTGGTCCCCACGACCGGCGGGCCTGCCTGGCCTGGCACTTGGGTTCACCTTCGCCGGTGGGCAGACCCTTCTTGACCTGGTTCCTGGAGGTGGCTGGCGCACCTATCCTTTCCGACTTCCGCCCCCTCTCTGCGTGGATTTCGCTGGTGCAGCGGTGCAGCTCCCAAGACCTCCTCTCCGTGACGGTGTGTTTGGTGATGCTCCCTCTTGTAGCCTGCGTGCCCTCCGCAAACACAGGGAGTGGGTCAATTCTGCTCTTAAGTGGATTTCAGCTGTCTTGGCATTGGCCAAACGGGGGAGGAGATGCCTCCTTGACTTGTCGCTGGTCCCTTGCGGTGAGCACCCGTTGTCGGACTGGATTCAACAGGCTTGCCAGGCTCATCACCCTTCCCTTCTTGCCCGTTTCACCCCCTGAATTTATTGCATTAGGCGCGTTCGGTATGGACACGAGGCCTTCCGAAAGAAAAGAATAAGTATAGTCTAATAAAAAATACTAGCACCCTAAACCCGAAACCCTAAACCCTAAATCTTATGACACCGAAGATCAGGTCCTGCTGTACACCGCCTCGCGGGTGTACTTTGCTTACTGGAGTTTCTACATCCTGGGGCAGGCCGCTGTTCCTGATAGTAGCCCTATAGACCCCTTCAAAGGAGCCCCTAGAGACTCCTTTGTTAATCATTAATATTCAAGCTTCCCTTTCTTGGCTCCAGAGGGCGCCAGGCTACAGAGCCTTTGGGGTGTAAGATGGAGGCTGCAAAATAAGACGGAGGGGGGCGGGAAACCAAGGCAAGGGTCCGAGGACTCAAGCCCTCCACCCGAGACTCTGGACCGCAAACCCTGGGGAAGGAATGGCCTGGCACGGAGGGCGGCGAAAGCTCGAGGACACCTCCCAGAGGTCTTATGTCGCAGAATCCCCAAACGCCGAATCCAAAGTCGAGGCATCCCAGCGTCCCAAACCCAAAGCCCGGCCTTATGAGCCCCAAAGGACCGCGAAGGCAGAGAGGCCCGAAACCCCCGAAGCCTTGAATCCTGGCTCACAGGTGTGGCGGGTGCTTCAGGAGGGCCCGGGCGACTACACCATGCCTGGATGGGCGCCCTACTGCGCTGCAACCTTACAGATTGCCTTGCGGCTTGGCTTGGAGCTGAGGGCGTAGGACTGTTCATGAAGCAGATCGGAGAGATCAAGCCGACACGCTCATGTTTCTTGTGCAGGGTTCGGTGGTGGCTCGCCCCGGAGGTTCTTGGTGAATGCCTCCTTCGTGGCCACACACTGGCAGAAGCTCCTGCGCAGGCAGCCCAAGACGGAGCCTGAAAAGAAGGAGGAGTGAGGCCGTGAGACACTGGCTTGTGCAAGCTTCTCGCGATACCCCCATGACGATGAACTCATCGAGATCGATCGGGCGGGCCGCGAATGCCTGCAGAAGCCCCAGTGGGTTTTTTGGGGCTTCCGAAGGATTGATTTACAAAAAGGGGCCTCACCGGTTCGGGCGTTTGAGCCCGGCCCGCGCATGTGAAGGACTCTGAGAGCTGCTGGGTTCTCAAAAGGGCCGTCTCTGAGCTGGGGGGAATGGGTTATTGGGACTACAATAGGGGACCTTAAGGGAGTATCATAGGGATCAGTTCCCCCATTCCCTACTAAGATGAAGCCTCCAAGAAATTCGGCTTTGGAGTCGCCATGTGGACGCAGAGCCCCGGAGCCCGCAGGGAACGGCCGATGCGCTCGTGGAGGACATGCAATCTCTGCGGCACTCCTGGCGCAGTTGAGACCCCTAAACCGGCTTTGTTGGAGGATGTTAGAGGCGACAGATATCGTTCGGATAGGTGTCGTTGGAGACATCGTGCTCTGCCTTAGACATCAACCCAAAACCTGCTGAGTCTGCTCAATGTGATGTCTTCCGTGGTCCTTCGGGGCGGGCGCTCAGCAGAACGCTAAAGCTGAGAGCTCCTGCCGATCTTAGGAGACCCTGCAAAAAGCGTCGGCTGCTTTTCAGGGGCCGACGAGTCTTGAAACCCTGTCAATTTCTGTAAACTCCGCAGACCTAAACCCTAAACCCTAAACCCTGAAGCCCCTCAGAAGCCGCATGGACGTGCTCGACCAGCGCCGCGTCGCCGAAGCATCGAAGGAGTCGCTTCCTGCTGAAGCTATGGTCAGGGTGGTATAGAAGTCTTGTGCTAGCTTAGGGTTTAGAGTTTAGGGTTTGGGGTCTGCTAGCTTGATCATCAGCAGCTTTGTCGTAAAAATTGCTGTCGTTCTCGTAGCGGTTATTGTGGCCGTTGTCAACATATTTGGTCTTTTGGTTGGTAGTTCTTCCAATGTAAGAGCCTGATCAAGAAGCCCTGGGTCGTTATTGGAGTTCGTCATGCGAATCCTCGTATTTTGGTCTTACAGGGCCAGGGCTTCTTCATTAGGTTCCAACATGCTGGCCGTATAACACCAAAAGCTTAGGACCCATATAAAGATCCTAAATAAGACCCAGGGCTTCGACACCAGGTCACTACAAACCCTAAACCCTAAACCTTAAACCCTAAACTCTAAACCCCAAACCTTAAACCCTAAACCTTAAACCCTAAACTCTAAGCCCCAAACCCTAAACTGTAAACCCCAAGCTCTAAACCCCAAACCCTAAACCCTAAACCGACTTCTTCCAGAGCCGCAAGGACTTCGAGAAGCGTGCCGCCGAATTGGCCACGCAGCTCCAGGAGCTGCTGAGTTCGCGGGGTTTGGGGGGCTTTGTCTTATATATTATGTAACCCTAAACCCTAAATCCTAAACCCTAAACCCTATAAATCCTAAACCCTGAACCTTAAACCCTAAACCATAAACCCTGAACCCTATAAATCCTAAATTATATACCAGGGTGGCGCTATGGGAAACTTTAAAGTTGCCCTTTATGGTTCCTATAGAGGTACCTGTTGTAGTTTTGGGGCCCTGAAATAGTGTTAAGGGCCCCAAGACTACAACCCAGTATTTACATGTTGTGTTATCTGCTATATACTATTTCATACATTATGAATGATTCGATGTATCTGCTTATCACATGTTATACGCTATATAACCTATATTGCACATAGTAGATTGTATGTTATGTAGTATATTTTTAGGCTGCATGAAACCGAGCCCAGACACAAGCTTTCGAAGAGTTCTAACTGCACTGCCGTGTCTTGAACTGCCCCGAAGTTCAAAATTTCCATCACCTCCTGAAGTCGCTGCCTTTGGAGCGCATCTGTGGAGCTTCCGGTGAGGCTTTGGAACATCAAAGTCGGGTGAACACCGCCACCTTCGAGGAGAACCAGCGCCGCCAGGCCGGTCCCCCCAAACCCAAAGCCACTAACCTGGGAGCCTCCCTAGTCTCTTCTCATAGGGGATCTAGGATAGAGGCCTCAATAATGAAATAATAGTAGCAATAATAGTAGTAGTAATAATAATAATAGGGGATCTAAGATAGGGGCCTTTATAATGAGAATAGGCTGGCTCAGGGGTTCCTTCACAGCTGGTGTGGCATTCTGCGATCTTACAAACGACACTCAGAATGTGGGATTACTGTGGATCCGAGGACTAGTTCAGCCCTTAAGCTTCAGGATAGTAGTTGCAGCAATGGCTCCAGCGACAATAGCTGAACTAGCAAGAAACGGAGCGCTTTATCCGATAGCCTTCGACGCAGTCGTGATGTTAATGGAGATGGTAGTGTTGATCCTTGACAAACTGATGCATGTACATGCGCAGCCACTCGGACCAGCCGTCCTCAACATGGGCAAGGATAGTACGATAGCACCTAAACCCTGAACCTTTAACCCTAAACCCTGAACCCTAAACCCTAAACCCTGAACCCTAAACGATAAACCCTAATCCCTAAACTCTAAACCGATGATGCAGTGATGTCCAGGTGACTCGGCAGCGGAGGTATGAGCAAGGGCTTGAGGCGCTCCGGATGAATTTTGTGCTCTTCCTGCTTTCTCCCAATGTTCTAATTGTGGTCACTGTTGCTGCTAGTGGTTTTTAAGGTGGTTTCTAGTACATGTAGCCTTGCTCTTTCTACTATTTTGCATGCGAGCATTCTCGCTCTTGATGAAAATCGTTCTTTCTAGCTTTCAGTCATGTTACCATATCGGTAGCAAGGTGGGGTCTGATCATAGCACGTAAGCCGAGTGAGTGCATTCTTGGTTTGGTATCATTGCATGCTCTGTTTCAGTTTGCCATTGTCGCTTGCCGTTATGTTTTCAAGGAAGCATTCGGCATGTTGATTTTCTCGGGCATGGTAAGTTTGCATAGACGTGTACATACACATACATGCCGATATACATGCATGCATGCGTATTTACATACATACATACATACATTCATACATATATATTCACCTGCGAGAGCATGATGTACAGGTTGCTTGAGAAGGGCTGCACAAATCCGACATGCAGAAAAGCACGCATACATTTGCACATGCATGCATGCATGCATACATGCATACATATATATTTAGAGATATATGTATAAGTATAATATATATAATATAATATAATATACACACATACATATACATACATATATGTATATATATATAATATAACATACACACATACATATACATACATATATGTA
>CAJNJA010091918.1:0-47876 GCA_905231915.1 Symbiodinium necroappetens
CCCTCCCTCCCTCCCTCCCTCCCGTACTCCATGGTGGAAGCTGCGCAAGAGCGCGCTTCCTGCGACCAGGCCCGGCCTCGCTTCACCGGTTCTGGCTCTCGCCGACCTGGAGAGCCCGCCGCTCCCGCAAGCAAGGCCCGGGGAGCCAAGAGACGCACACTCTGCAGGAACGATGTGATGTGCCGCGTTGAGGTCCCACCTGGGCATGGTGCCATCGACTTGCGGATCTGCACGGGCCGAGCCCCCACTTCTGGCTCTGGATCTCCTGCAGTCTCGGCCTCAGCTTTTGCAAGAAGCCCGCTGCAAGCAGAGCCCGGAGCACCTGTCAAGATTGGGCTCTTCACCGTCCTCGCGAAGTCTTGCACGCCCAGATGTCACCGTTGCGGCGATGCAGTTTCAGCAAGCAGGCAGACTCAAACAAAAAAAGGGGGTTGCGCTACCGCTCTGAGCGCCTCAGAGGCCCACCGACGTCACCGCGAGCGCTCGCCTGCTCGGGCTTGCGGCCCGTGCTGCAGAGCGTGGTCCGCTCCCCCGCTTGTACTCTTTGCAGTCTCTGACGCTTCGTGTTTTTTTTCGAAATGCTCGCCCTTGCCAGGCACATCCTGGAATCACTTCAGCTGTCCTTGAACTCTCCAGTCTGGACTTCCCGCTTTCGTCGCTTGGATGCAGCATCAGGAAAGTTGCACGCTTGCAAGTTTCTGGCTACTCTAGTTAGGTGGGCGCAGAAGGGCTCGCTTGTTGGAAAAACGGCTTTGACAGGTCGCAGCCGGCCATCTGTCCAGGCTTGGCATGGGTTCCGCTGGCTCGGAGAGTTGAAGCCATGAAATGTCGAGTCTTTGCAGGTCCCCCGACCACGGCATCTGGCAAGAACATGCTGGGTTCTTCACTAGTGGCCTCGGACTGCACAAGCCTCGAAAGCTTTCTGCCATTGAAGAGGCCTGGAATGCGCGCAAAGCCAACAGTAGGACGCTGACTCATACCTTGTTGCAGGTCTTCGTGCCTGAGCTCTGCAATTCTTGCTTCTGGTAGCTGTCCTGTCGGCTCCACCATGCCAGCTTTGTCCCACTCTCTGCCGCGGCCTTGAAGCTTGGCGCTGCATGATCTCTGTCTGTCTCTCTCACTCTCTCGCCCTCTCTGCCCCTCTTTCCCGGCATTGGTACCGGTGAGACAGCTTGCATGTGCATGCGAGGTCGGGCTTGTTGCTGCTTCTCCACAGCTTCTCTCGCAGGGAGCTTTAAAAAGCGAAGTCGACGAGAAGATGTGATTGAGCAGCGACCTGTCACTTGCCCCCAGGCCTGGGTCTTTTTACAGCGGTCATGTATAGCTCCATGCCTGGAGCCCGGGCTTAACCCCAAGCCTCGCAAGCACCAAGCCGGGAAATCTCATTTGAGCCTGTGAGGTTGGGCTTGCTCTTGTTGCCGAAGCAGTTTGCCCGCACGGGACTTCTCCTGACTCCTTGTGGCACCGCCCGCTTGGGCTCTGGGTCCGGAGCTCAGGAGCTCAAGCACATCTAAGTTCTAAGGCAGAGGAAGACTTTTGACTTTGGTGTCGGTGAACGACTTAGGCCAGCAGTTCCAGATCTTGTCGGCTTGGGCGCTGTGGGGCGCCGTGAATCGTTTTCGATTCTCTTCTGTGCCTGCAGCAGATTTCCCGACCCAGGTGTTGCTGGCGCAAAGCTGCGGCAGATCAGATTTCAGCCTGCTTGCTACCTATCAACTCCACTGACAGTTAACTATGCATCTGAAGCTCTTGCCAGTTCAAGTCCGGTCAATCTGTAGCCTGGATATCAAGGCCGGTGTCTGGCTATGCTTGCCTTGATGTGTCTCTGCTGGTCGGATGCTCGAAGCCGTGCCGGTTCAGTGCGTCAGCAATCGTGCTTCTCTGCCCGAGGCGTGTGACTTCGGAACTCCTGAAACTCCGCTGATGGCACGATCGCTGGCGCGTCTCTGCGCAGCATTGCCGACGATTGGCGCCTGCCTCATTGCACGTGGGCATGGGTCCTGGACCGGACTGCAGCTATCGCGGCACCCTGCCTTTGATAAGGCTCCAGTTGACTGGAGAAACCGTCGCTGGCTCCGGACTTCGCCAGCCCTGGACCTCCCTCGTTTGCTCAGAACTGCTTCCAACTGGGAGCGACCTTGGCCGCACAGCCGCATTGGTACAGGTATAGAAAGACCCCACAGGTAAGAAGAGAGATGGAGGGAGGCCTTTTGGCTGAAGTCATGGACCTTGTTTTGGAGGGGGTCGGCAGAGGGGCACTGCGCCTTGAGCATGAAGCTAAAACTTTCAGGAGGCGCTGGAATGATGGCCCCCGCTTTGATTTGCGGTGCAAGCACCACACGCAGGTACGGAGGGCAAGAAGCCGGAGCAGCAGCAAAGGAGCCACAGGGGTGGGAGGGACAATCTTGGATAGCTTGTCTACCGCCCAGAAGTGTGATGAAGCGTGCAAGGGCAAGCGCAGTGGAGCTGGGACGGATGGACAGAGGGGAAGGGAAGCGCACGAACGGTGAATCCCCAGCCCGGAGGCCTTCCTTGTAGAGTTTCGAAGTTCTTGCGACAGGAGGCAGAACGGCTTCACATGTTGAGACCCCGAAGCCGTGGCCCCTTCCTGCAAAGTCGTCAGGGGAAGGTCACGCAGAAGCACCCGCCCGGACTGGCCCCAAAGCAAGACAAGGGGTTGAGAGGTTCGCAGACGCACGTGTGAGAATGGAGGTGTGCAGTGTAGTGTAGCCCTAATGTAGGCAGTTGCTCTTCAAACTCCAACAAATAAAGAGAAATGAAAGGGATGACTGCGGAGCGAAAGACAGTGATGGAGTGGATGGAGCGTATTGCTGGTGCTGTGCTTGTTGAATCTCATGTGTTTGAGGTCGTCTTTGGTTTGCTGACGCCTGAGATATCTTCGGCAAACAGCTGAGAAGACGCCAGTGAGTCCGGTGCAGGTCTAGACCAGGTTCGCCGGCCTCAGCCTCCGACTTTCTCAAGGCGAGGCTTCGCTGCTCACTGGGACCGAGATGAGATCGCAACGCTTTTGACAGTTGGACGTGTTGCTGCCACCCCGAGCCGTCTCAAAATTGGAACTTGCCGCGTCCGCCTTCGGTCCAGTGCTTAGTGGGATGCCGTGCTAAAGCAGGGAAGCCCGGTCTGCGAGTGTGCGTTGGTGCACAAGCCCAGGTGTTGGTAAACTGGAACCATTGCTGAGTCCACTAGGCAGGGATTTCGAGATCTCTTGATTCACGTCATGGCACCTCGTCCGTGCTTTCATCAGGATGGGTGTCAATGGAATCCTCTGTGATGCTTCGGAGCCATTCGCGCCCAGCTGCGTCCGCTCCTGCCTCAGTGTTGTGGAGCAGAACGGAGCAGCGGACACCGGTCGCACGGGACCGAGAGCAATTCCTTTGCCTCTCGAGGTGTTTGTGCTAGACCCGGCTTTCCTGAACTCCCCCCTGCTTCCACAAAGCTTGGCTAGGCTGGATGCTCGCAGCGAGTGGCACATGAGAGGTACATGTCAGCTTGTTGAAGGCTGGGCTTTTCTTCCTCTCCGATGGGAAGCACACGAACCGACTTTCTTCCAGCGGTGCCTGCTCGTTCCTGTCTGGCTCCTACCCGGGTACTCACATTCCTTCCTTCGGGTTTTCGCGGATCAAGAGCGAATCAATACGTTGCTCAGGTGCAGACTCATCAATTCCCATCCAGAGCTTGAGTTGGTCGGGGATGCCTGCTTCAGCCGGAAGCCAAAGCGCTGCTGTTGCAGACTGCGTTTTCTGAGCGGCTTGGGGCTCGTGAGGTTCTGGCGCTGGGACACCCTGGAAGCCCTCTGCCTCTTCGAACCCCTGCTTGTCGCACCCTTACATACCCTTAAGGCCTTACTCGAGATGCAGAGCTGACCGCTGGCGTGGCTGGAAATCAGGACCTGCGCCCCTGGTTTTTGTTCTGGGTACTCTCCGACCAGAGAGCCTTGCCCTGGTCTTGGACTTTACCTCGCTGCGGGCTTAGAAGAGGGTCAACAGGCTTTGGCCGGAAAATGCCACCATGCTGCTCTTTTTCCCTGAGGATAGGAACTTCAGCAGTTCTCCAAAGACCGGGCCTCGTTGTGTGAGTAGCACACTGTCCCCAGGCACTGTCCTCTGTCTTCTCAGCCGCTGGATACATGAGGCGCCAGTCGACCCGACTCCCCGCTCTCCGTCTTCTCTTCGCTTTGCCTGGGCCCACTGCCGCTTCTCCACAGAATGTCCCGCCAGAGCCTCAGACCTGGCGGGCTCTCCTGCAAGTTTCCCGGGCCCACCTCATGACGTCGAAGCTTTCAGCCCTCGCAGCGATAGGTTCTAAGCTGACAGGCCCCCCCGTTATGTGCATCCTCGTGCATGCCAGACTAGTGCCTTCGTGGGGCGCCCCCGAAATGCAACACACTCGACGGCTCGACCCGATGTCCAAGGTCCGGGCTCGGCCGTTGCAGTGCCGGGGATTGGTCGGCTCGAGCAAATCTCTGTGCTGGACGGGGTTGGAAAGCGACCAGAGCCATGATGAAGTTCAGATCCATAGTTCGATGCGAGGACTTCACCAACTCGGAGCTTCCTCTGCTCCCACAGGCTCGAGCTCCCCAATGCAGCATTGGGCCTGCAGCACTGCAGTCTCTCTCTTGCAGGGCCTGGCTCACCCAGACTTCTTCCTGCTAGCCATGGGCCTGGCCCGCCCTGGCTCTGCAGCGGTGGCTCCGGTGCCTTCGTCAGAGAGTCTTGCCTCTGGCGATTCAGTGTTACTCTGCGGAGCCAAGGATTCCACGTCTGCGGGCAGCAGTGTGCTTCTGACGACTGAGCTGAATAGACTTAATCGACTGGTCGTTGAGTCTTTCATCGCCACGATGCTTATTCCGATTTCAGCTTGAGACACGTGCCTCTGGGAACAAAGCATCTGGCCAAGGAGAGAATCTGCACGCTCGGAATTATCTCTGCTGGTGGCTGGTGTGGCGCGGTCGGGGCCGGTACCACCAGCTTGTGACGTCGGACATCCAGGACCGCTGCAGCCCTTCGGTGCTTTTGCACATCGCACCAAACTGTAACGAGGACCGGCACCCTCGCCACGCTCCATGGGGCACTCAGACCTCCCTCTCCCTGCACTTGGCCTGGTCCGAGTGGGGCCGTCTCCTCCAACCGCAGACAGTCTCTCGTTTGACCCAGCCCTACTGCTGCGCAGCATGCGGCTCGGCTTCAGCCGTATAGAATGACAGAGCCTTTTGCTTGCTGCCTTGAGCTGGCACAAGTAGGAACCCAGCCCAGTTCGGAGCAAGGGAGAAGCAGAGAAAGTCTTAAGGTTGAGACTGGGTTCGGCTCCCTCGGCCCCCGGCGCTTCTTGGCCCGGGCTTTCACCGTCGGCGTCTCGAATCCATCGGCTTGCGGTTGTGTGACTTCGACTCGAAAGACTCCCGGGCCCCGCCGAGGTCCGTGATTGGCATCATGAGTGCCGAGTCTCCGCTGTTGGCGCGCAGTCTTGCCAGGTGGTGATGGGTGCAGGGCAGATGAGGGATGGTGACATTCCCGTCGCGAGGTTGGAGACAGCTCCAATGGCACTGGACTTGGTGCAGGCCGGATCGTCAGAAAAGAGGAGAGCTAAGAGTCATCTGTGAGTTCGGCGGTGGTGCCATGGGTGGGGAATTTGGCGACAGGTCGGCTTGTCAATGATGCTCCGCGGATCCGACAGACCGGGAACAACAACTCTTGCTGTTGCCGGTGCACGATTGGAGCCATTTCTATCTGCCTTGGATTTTTTGCACTCGGAGTCCTTGCTCTTCCCGCGGCGATCTGGGTGTCCAGACCCTTCTTTCTCGGTGCCAAGTGTGCTGCGTGCTGATTTGCCAGTAGTGCTGTTTGGCACATTCGTCACAGGAACCTTGGCTTCACTGCGGCAGCTCGCTTGCCTTGGACTTTTCTTGGCTGCCCCCGGTGTTGCTAGACCGAGTGCATCTGCTTCGCCCCTCGATTCTGTGAGCATGGGGAGCCTGTTACCACTTCGTAGTTTCGTGTGTTCGGGCCCGGCTGCTTTAAGCCTCGATTTCTCACAGCCAGGGCCATTTCCGACGTTGCGTGGCGCAGCATGACCCGGCCTCTTCTTATTTGCTGGGGGATTTCGACTTGGCCTCGTCCTGCCAGCGTTGGATGCCGCACATGGCTGCACGGCGTCTGCAAGGAGCCTTTTCCGATGTGATTTTGCGGTATCGGCTCTGGACTTCTCTTCCTTGGGGTCATGTACACCTCCTCGGATATGCGCTTGCCTTGGCAGCCTTCCGCCTATTTGGGGAGCGGCTTCGATGGGTCCGTTCCTTTCGGTCCCTGACTCTGTCAATCCTGGCAGCACGCTGCTCCTGCGAACGCTCAGCCAGTTGGAGCTCCTTCCACCTCCCTTGGACCCTGCACATGCAGAGGCCACGCTCTCGCTGCGGGCTTCCACGCGGACCGAGGCTTCAGCTCCAACATGTAATTGCTGCCACTCGGGAGTGTTTCCGCTTCTGCGAAGCTACGCGAGGTCAGGTTTTCCTGTCTTCGCTTCGGACTTGTGCGAGGTTGGTTCTTCCACACCTGTGCGAAGTTTTCTGCAGCCAGATTCCGGCACCTCAGCCTCAGACGCAGCCTTCACGGAATCCACACTGTCGGTGCGGAGCCTCCAGCATGCCGGCTCAGCCATTCCAATGGCAGATGTGGCACAGGCCGGACTTCCTACAGCAGCGCGGGCTCTCGCGAGGACAGAGGCTTTCCTGTTGACCTTTGGACTTCACAGGTTGGAGCTGAGCATGGCCGTGTGCGACTTGTGCTTGATTGGCTCCTCGTCATTTATCCAGCGCTTGGCCTGCTCGGGGTTTCGAACCTTGATCCAAGATCGCACAGAACCAGACATGTCCATGCCTGCCTCTGATTTCAGCGACCTTCCATTTCTGCCGCTTCGGTGTTTTTCGCGAGTGGGCTCGCCAATACTTGCCCTCGGTTTCAGTACACCCGGCTCCTTGCCTTCTGCACTCGACTCTCTGCACTTGGGCTCCTCAACGTCCCTGAAGAACATGGCTCAATTAAGCCTGACGCTTTCGCTTCCGGACTCTGCAACTCCGGAAGCTTCACCACCAACGCAATGCCCTTTCCGCTTCGACCTTCTCCCATCACTGACGGGCAGGTTTGTACAGAAAGATGGTGTTTGGAATGTGGGTGACTCTCTTCTCGTGACGAGTTCCACCCGGCCAGACCCTGCGCTTCTAGTTCCTTGCTTTGCACGGTCTGGTTCGACGCTACTCGTGTCAGACAACGTGCTTGCTGGTCTGCTGCCGTTCATGCACAGCTTCTGCAGATGTTCATCCGGCTTGCTGATTATGGGCCATTCTCGCCTTGAAGCGTCGGCCGTTTTGCTAGATCCCGCGAATGCAGGTGCTTTCGTTCCGTTGCGCCAGTTTGCTCACATGGATTCGGCTTTGCCCTCGATGGGCGTCGCGCGCATGGACTTGCCAATCCTCCTGCTAGACCATGCACTAGCTGGAGTCTTGCTTCCTGCGCAGCAGCTTGGATGCCTTGGGCTTTCAGTCTTCGCATGCAGCTTTGCCCGTGCAGGCTTTTTGTCTCCCTTCCTGGAATGGTCTCTCTTAGAGCTGCTCTCAATTGCCCGAAACTTTGCCTGCCCAGGCTTGCCATCACCGGCTCTGCAGGTTTTGCTGCCGGGCCTGCCAATGTTCTCGCGATCCATTGCACAGTCGGAACCGTCGCCCTCCACCAACACCATCAGCAGAACTGAGTCAACGCTACCACTCAGTGACCGTGCGGAAGCTGATGCACCTCCCCCTGCGAGGAGTCTCGGTCGATTGGACAGCCGCTTGTCAGCTTCAGGGCTTTCGTGCACAGGGACATCACATCCGGCTCTGGATCTTCTGCACCTTGACGCCTCGCCATCTCCGCAAAGAGCAGCACGGCCGGACCCGTACATGCCAGTCTTCGGCCACGTGTGTTCGGGTCCCACTGCTTTGCCTTGCGACCGAGGCTGCCCGGCCACCTCCATGTTCTTGCGTAGCGCTTCCAAGTCAGATGCGGCTGCTCCATCAGTGGAGATGGTTTCCTTGGAGACGCCCGCGTCTGTGAAGACTTCTGCAAAGCTTGGTTTAGCCACCTTTGTTGTGTTTCGGGCACGGTGTGGTGCATTTCTGACAACTCTGGATGTGGTGCAGCTGGAATTCCTTCTGCCAGTGCATAGCTTCGCTTGCCCTGCCTTCTGTTCTTTTGTCCTGGACTTTGCGGAATTTGACGCTCCAGTGTCTGCACGGGCACCTACGCGGCCAGCCTCCCCCACGATGACTATCGGAATGGTTTGTATGGAGCTTTCGTTTCCTCTACCTGACCTCGTCCCTCTGAGCGCTTCCATGCCGGCGCATGGCCTCGTGTGTTCGGATCTGGTTCTTCCTGTGCCAGACCCTGTCAGTTCTGAGCCTGCGGTGTTGGTGCGTCAAACAGGCCGGCGCAGTTCATCACTGCCTATATCTTGTGCAGCCCGTTTGGCCGTCTCTGCTTCGACACTGGACTTCTTAGGAACGGAGCTCTTTTCGTCTCTGCAGAACCATGCTTGTCCGGAGCTGCGACTGTCGTTAATGAGCTGGCTGGCTGTGGGACCGGCATCCTCATCCAGGCCGGCATTGCATCCGGGCTCTTTCTTTCCAGCCTACACCTCCATGCAACCCGGCGAGTTCCTGCTGGTGCTTGACCATGCTTTCTTAGGCAGCTTGATGTCGGTGCGCTCTTTTGCCAAACTCGGATTGGCTCCTCTGCCGTTGGATACTGCCCAGACAGGACTGCTGCCGCCGGTGCGGAACAAGTTGCAATCAGGGTTTATTTCATCAGCTGCTGGCAGAATGTGTTCTGATGACGCGCTGTTTGTATTCCTTTTTCCAGAGACGGGCTTGTTGCTGTTTGTCCGTCAGTTCATTTGGCCAGACCTCTCCATGCCGGCAATGGGTCGTCGACTTCGCTCCGCGATGCCAGCGCTTGATTTGTCTTTCTTCGGATCTGCGATGTTTCTTCAAAATGCTCTTTGTGCTGGCACATCTCCACCATTGCCTGGCCGTGGTCGCACTGATAATGCAGTGTCTGCGCCAGACAACGTGTGCTCTGAGAGTGCCCCGTCATTCCACAGCTCCGTATAATTCGGAGTCCTTACGTTTCCTTCTGATTCGATTAGCATTGATTCGCCCTTGCTGGTGCGGCAGCTTGCACATGCAGGTGGTACTTGGGCTCAGGGACTTACTCGGTCGTGCTTCTCGCCTTCGATTATCGATTTTGCAACAATTGGCCCGGTGCTGTTAGCACGACACTTCACACGTGTTTCTGGTGCCCATTCGGCCCTAAGCCAGGCAAGACTGGGCCCTTCTCTGTCTGCACTGGATGCTGCGCTACTTAGCAGTTCCTTCTTTATCAGGGGAATGATGAACCTGTTCAACTACCTATCCATCTACAACCACGGAATTCGGTGCAAAGGGGTGACACCCGACAGCAGCCTGTCTGTGCGTAGCATGCTCATCTTCGGGCCCCCTTTCTCCATATGCAATGCGCTACGAGCAGGCGAGTTGACGCCAGCCATGGACTCTCTTCATATTGGAAGCGTCATGCCATCGCAGTCACTCGCTTAAACTGGTCCAAGGCTGTCAGTCTCGGACTCTTTAAACTCAGCGCCACTGTCATTTTTGCACAGCTCTTCGTGCGCAGGATCCGCTGCACCCGCATCGGGATCCGGATCTCCAGGTCCATTCATGCCTCTTCGCTGCTTTGCCTGCCAGGACTCACCATCTCTCGTGTTTGGATTTCGTCTGGACTTATCACTTGTGATTCCTGACTGTTCCAGCATGGAGCTTTCGTCGCTCTCACGTTCCTCGTCGCAACTTGAGGTGCCGGTCCTCGTACCTGAGATGTCGTCCTCGGGAAGCTTTTCAGCATTGCAGAGCTTTGCATGACCTGGCGCTCTCGTGGCAACCGCAGGCTTCTTGAAGTGCGGCTCCGCTACAATCGCATTGGACTTCACCAAACCGGGAATGTTGCCGTTGATGAAAAGCTCTGCTCGAGGCGACCCGCTTGTTTCTTTGCTCGGCCTACGTTCCGGAACAGCCTTGTCTGCCCCAGACCTCTTGCATTCAGAGGCCGTATCGTTTTTGCGAAGCTTTGCACATCCGGAGCTCCCCCTTCCTGCCTTTGAAGCCTTTCGCCTCGACCCGATTCTACTGTTGCAGGCGTCCTCTCAGGTTGGGTCGCTGCTTTTGGTTTTAGGGGCCTCGAGACTTGGGAGCTTGATGCTTGCGCCGAAAATCGGCAACTTGGAGGTGTCGTCGCCAGCGAAAACACCTATGCATCCCGAGCTCTTCATGTCGACTTTGGGCGTGGCCTGTCAGCATGCACTTTCGGTTCTTGACTTCTTGCACCCGGAGCTGTTCTTGCTTCCTCGCAGTCCTGCTTGCACAGGCTTCGTGCCGCCTGTAGCCAGCTTGGCACAAGCGGATGCCTCCTTGCCTTTGCGGGCACCCTCCCGAGCAGATGCTCCTCCGGTTCCTTGCGGGTTGTTGCGCCTTGATCAGTCTTTGGCGGTGCCCAGCTACGGATTTTCGGAAAGCTCATCATCCTTAAGAAGACTTGCTTGGCCTGACTTTCCTGCCTTAGTCCTCGGAGGCATCCGCTTGGGAGCTCCCCCGTTGACATGTGATAGCTGGGCCACTGGTCCATCCTTGCCAGCGCGCAGCCTCCTGCACTCGGGACAGTTCCTAGAGCTCGAGAAGCTGAAAAGGTGGAGCATCATCTCCCTGGAGCTCTCGGACTTCTACCGTGGGGATGTGCCGTTGCCTCTACGAGATCTTGCCCGACCCGGCTCTGCCTTGCCATCTTTCGGAGGTGCAAGGCTGGAGCTCTCAACTTCAACACCGGATCTCCAGGAACTGGGCTCGGCTCCGACGCTGCGAAGCTTTGTTTGCTCCGAGCTGGCCACGTCCATCGGAGGCTTGCATCGCTCGGGACCTAGTCCGTTGGTGTCAGATCTCCTGCACTTGGAGTCCACGCTCCCTCCTCGAAGCTGCGCTCGCTTGGGTCCGGCAGCGGCGATTTTCAACTTTGGGGCACCTGGCAGTCTGCCACCGTCACAGGGCTGCACACGGATGGGGAGCTTTGCGCTGGCGCTCGGAACACTTCGTCTGGGACTCCAACCTTTGGCGCTGAAACTCGCTGCAACGGGCTCTGCCTTACTCTTGAGAGAATCCTCGCGACCCGAGGCCTCCCTGCTCGTTTCGGCATCCGCGCAACCCGAAATCTCTTTGCTCTTGCGCAGCTTGGCCTGCCTTGATGTGCCGGCGTCGATGTTGCAGTCTTCTAGATTTGAGTTCAGCCTGATTGCGATGGACTTCTTACACTTGGGAGCACCAGCTTTGTTGCAAAGCCTCTGTAAACTGGAGCCTGTGCCATTCGTTTCAGATAGTGCTTGCACCGGACTTCCGCCTTCTTCGAGGCATCCCGCCAGAGTGGGTCTGCTCTTATCACTGCTCGCTTGCACAAGGACGGGTTCGCCTCTGGCAGTGCCGGATGTCATCGGGTTTGGCCTTGCTTTACTATTGCGGTCCACGGCCCATCCGGCCTCCTCCCTCTCTTTCTGCAGATCGTTTCAACCGGAGCCGCTTCCACTTGTCTCGGACTTTAGCTTCTTGGGGCCACCTCTGCTCTTGCAAAGCCCGGGTCGGTCGGGTCCAGCGATGCTTCCATGCAAGGTGAGCCATTTCGAGTCCTCTGTCCCGGTTTTGGATTCCTTGCACCTAGCGAGCTTCCTGTCCTTGCGAAGTTCTCTGAAAGCAGGGCATGCGCTCTCGCTTGACGTGAAACGAGTGGATTTAGGGGTTTTTGTCTTGGGAAGCAAAGCCCTTGACCCAGCTCCTTCGACCCGAGGCCTCGCAAGGCTTGGCTTGCTCTTGTCTGCCTGCGGCATGAGCTGTCTCGACTTTTTCATGTTTGTCGCTGACTTCCTGCAGCCAGGAGCTGCACCGTCTCTGAGATCCGTCGCTCGGACGGACTTCGCTCCGCCAGCCTCTGATGTCTTTCTGGGCAGCTCGCCGATCCTTCAGAGCTTCGCCTGTCTGGACACCCCAGCTTTGCTTGTAAGGGCAGCAAGTTCAGGCTTCAGCCTCTCAGTGTCGGACTCTGTCACTGTCGGGTCGTCTCTTCTTTTGCGGCAGTCTGCCTGACTGGAGCTGCCGCCGCTTCCTCTGCAAGCAGCTGTTCTGGGGTTCACACCTATTGTTTTCGATGGTGCAAGGATGGGCTCCCTGCCGCTGCTTCGATCATGCCTGCGCATGGAAGCCTTTCCATTGCTTGTTTCTGCTTCACGGCTGGAGGTCTGCTTGTTTGCTTTGGGCTTTTTGCAGTCCGAGCCTCCCATGTCTGCGCAGTCCCTCGCTCGTACCAGCCCTACTGCTCCTGCCTGTGGACGGGCATGCCCTGGCGCGACTTTGCTTGCAACAGGTCTGACACAGCTTAGCAGCCTTCTGTCATTGCGTAGCGTTGGGTGGCCAGACTTGGCCCCGACGTCTTTCGGGTTCGGATGTTTCGATCCGTTGCTCATGGCGCCAGATTTTTTGCACCTAGGCTTGTCTCCGCCTTCACAACAGTTCTCCTGCACCGATTTCACCATTGTAGCACCTGGATCAGCGAGATCGGACACCGGCACATCCGTTCCGGACTGTGCATGTCTTGGCCTGCCGCTGCCACTCAGAGGTGCCAGCTGCATTGGCTCTGCCCTGTCTCTCTCTCATTTCGCGCGATTGGACGCTCCTGTGCCAACCCCTGATGGCCATTCTGCGGGGTCAACTCTGGCACTTGGACTGCAAAGAGTATAAGGGTGGCCAGTCGTTTCCTCAGCTCTGAAATTCCCAGGATGTCGCTGTGCTGTCCAGGCGCCACGAACGCTCTCTTGACCCGTGCCGACTTCATCGCTGTCCGGCCTGAGCTTCAGAATTCCAACGGAGGATGATCAATGCAATGGGATCAATGGGTTTCATTAGGAGCTGAAGTGCAGGTACGGCATGCATCAGTTCCACGTTGTCTGTGGCAGCCTGAGAGCATGAAGGCGAGACTGCGCAGTCGGAGCTTTTGGATGCTTGGCAGGCTCTGGATGCCTGGAGTCCAGGGTTGCCACTGCTTGTTCTCGGCTGAGAGCTGGTCTGGTGAGAGCTGGGGATTTCTGAAAGCTCCCTCTGGATCCAAGGCTCGTTCTGCGCAGCGTTCGGCAGCCTCGATGTCCACCTGCGGAGTCGGTCGTCTAGGCAGTTTCTTATCTGTGCGGGGCACTTGGATGTGCTCTGAGAGCTGAAGCTGCTGTGCGCACAGAGTTTCTCAGGTTGAGCTTCGTGCACTTTGGGCCATCGACAGCTACACGCTCTCTTGCCTGCTTCGCTTCCTCTTTATCCACCTTCTTCCCAGTCGCAAGCCCAGGGTGTCTCTAACTTAAGTTTCAAGCGTTGCGATGAGCAGCACTTCGCACTTGCCGAGGGAGGGTATCTCGGGTTCATTCCCCGGTCTCCATTTTCTGCACGAGCCACTATGCTGCAAGAATCCCCCTAGCCTTGGATCTAGAGCATTCCTGGGCTTGTGAATGTGAAGCACGAGACGCCTTCCCACTTGCCTTCAGGCATTTGCCTGGACGGGTGCAAGCTCGACGCTGATGTCAACTGCGCGTTCTGGCACTTCCATGTCAGCGTCGGATCTTCTAGGTGCCTTGCACTTGCAACAGGGGTTTTCTTGGGTCGAGGCCACCATTCATGTGGGTGCAGCTGCAGCAGGTTTGGACTCACCACTGTTGGTGCAGAGTCTTTCGAGATCAAGCTTTGCATTAGCTGCCGGCACCTGAGTGAAGTTTCAGCTAGCCTGGCTGGGCCTAGCAGTGAAGCGCCCAAGGTGTTCTCGGCTTCATGCTTGGGCAGTTCTTTATCGTCGCGAGGCAAGGGGCAGTGTCATGAGCATGCAAAAGTTTTTCATGGCTCGATCGCTGGGGATGTTGCTGCCATCCTGACATCCAAGATGCTTAGGCGCAGCACATGCTGGCTGGGACCTTACCCATTCTGTCATGCCTCTGGTGCAGAATCGGGCAATCCAAGCAACATCCGGCACGAGACATGCCCAACACAGGTTCGCCACCGTCGCTTTCTGGACTTGTCCGGCTGAGCAGCCCCATGTTCGTTCGTGACAGCGTTTGCCTGGAGCCCAATGAGCAAACCGCAAGCCTGGGAGGCGGAAGCTTTGTTTGGGTTTGGGTAGAAGACCACCGCTTCTCGTCCCACATTCTAGTTCAGCTGCAATTGATGCTTCCTCGAGTCGAGCAAAGCATGAGCCGCTGCGCCCAATGCATGTGAGCAGTTAAGTGGAACCAAACACCAATTAGCCTTGTGTTTCCGCGCCAAAGACTGCACCAAGCCCTGGGCCATTTTTCCTGGATGCGCTCTGCGACAACACAATGGTACTGGGCATTGCACAAATCCTTAGAAGTTGAGCAGCAGTCGAGGCATCGCTCCCTCAGCGCAGTTGCAGCTCCCTGTGTGGACAATCAGCTGGGCTCCCACCTTAGCCATCATGATTGCCGGCACACGTGGCTTCACGCACGATATTCTATCCTCATACTTCAGACCTGATCTGCGCCACGCCTTTCAAGCCAAGGACACTGGGACGAGTGAACTCCAGTTTAAGACCGGCTCCACGAAGGACGGACTTTTGGTTCTGACAGAGATCGAAGAGCCGTTGGGTCTTCATGCAAGGTCATGGCGGTCAGCGCGTCAGGAGGCAGGTCGCAGAGTTGCAGTGAAGGAGGTACCGTCTGGTAAGTCGAGGCAGCTTGCACGGCACCTGGGCCTCCGAGAGCATCATCAGCGCCTCCGACAGCCACCTGAAAAGAGAGGCGGGGCTTTCTGCTTTTTCCTTTCTGGCCGGTGGGAAAGAGCTGGGATGTGGCTCAGGTCCTGCCGCTCTACCGATCGCTCCTTGAGAAGAGAGAGCAGAACAGAGCAGGTGAAGACGAGCAGAAAACGGACTGTCACAGTATTATACTACGTAATTATATATTATAAGTCTCTGCTTAACAGCAGAAAGTGCAAGGTGCAGGCAGCGAGGAGCGTGAGGACATCAGCGCTTCCAGCCTTCTGCGCCGGGCAGACAGTCCATGCAAGACATTCAACGTAAATGAAAGCCCACCCCGGGTTGTGGCCGGCCCTTTTGGAGTGCTGTACCGTCGAGCCGTCGAGTCAAAAGCAGGGTCTCATCTTCTCAGGTCTCCTGGTTCCCGACGGGCTTGATTCTCGGTTTTCAACCCTGCGTGTGCACGCACGCGCCAGCGAGCATTTGAGGTCCTCCGACCCCTTGAACTTCAAGCTGGAGGTTGCTCGGGAACTCGTAAGTTCAAGAATCAAGAAACCGTTTGGATGAGCTCGCAGGCTACTGACGAGTCACTTCGTTCCCTTCCGGGTGTGGTGCGCCAGATGCCCAACCAGGCACTGGCGATGTTGAAGACTGTTTGCCAGCTTGCCAGCAATGTGCCAGCCACCGCAAAAATATTCAGGGAGGGCGTTTGGGCATTTCTCATCAAGATCTCCTGGCAGCGAGGGGCCGAGATATGCGACTTTGCCTTCGCTAGGATTGGGTGCTTGAGAGCCGCTCCTGCCTCTCTTTGAGGTCATCACCCTTGCGGCCAAGGACTTCGAAATCCTGCTCATTCGCGCTCTTGCTTGTTGCTTTCCTGCTTGGTGCGTTTAAAACCATGGCCCCAGGAGCGAGAGAGGCGCCTGCAGGTCTTGGAGGCACAGGATTGCGGAAGCTCTGGCTTTTGCCCCGATGTGACCCCTCCTTTAGCTCCAACGAAGGCACAGGAGGAGGCAGAGATTGCCCAACAAGAAGAGCAGAACGGTCTGATCCAGGCGGGATCCTTGTTTCAGCATGTTTTGTAGGAAAGGGCTGAACCTTTCACGGTCGGACTGCATCAGGGCTGATGCATGCTTGTCCTCCTTCGCAAGTTTGTTTGGTGTCCACTCCGTGTGAGGGACGCTTGATTCCAGCGGCAGCGATTAGCAACTCTTTACACTCTCACAGGGCCCAAGGGTCATGCTGGTCAAGAAACGGCAACAGCAAGCGTTGGCGAAGGCTTCTTGACTTGACTGCTGCGCTCCGTGCAATTTTCCAGGCGCTCTTCAGCCAAGTGGAACAGCTTACAAAGCGGTTTACATTGCTGAGGCCCTCCTTGCGGAAGCAAGCTGCAAGTTTGATCTGTATATCGATTAACAGACTTACGTACTTGCTGCAGGTACCAAAAAAGCAGGAGACTCACGAGATTTCGATCCAAGTGAAGGGCGGGACTGAGCCACAGTCCATGCAGCTGCGGCCACCGCCTGCTGGTCAAGGAGCTGTCAGCGTTCCGGTGATTCCGGCAGCATCTACAGGAGTCCGTTTCCAGGTATCGGCTGAGCTCTCCGATGGGGCGCAGCGAAGAGTTGGGCACTCCAAGAGGGGCCAGATCCAGTGAAGATTCCATTAGTGGGAGCCCCTCGAGAGCCTCTTGACTCTGTGTTCCCCTTAACTCTGACGATGACCCTGGCCCTGGGCATGTTCTCAAGGGCTCCCAGTTCATATGACAGACGCCAAACTCAATGATTCGAAAAAGAAGACATGTGCCGAAGTAAAGCAGGGCTACTCGGCCACTGCTCTCTATACTTAGGGCATCTTCTGGCCTTCTTCATCGTTGCCGTTTCCAGAGGGTGCTCAGATTTTGGGCGGCCACAACCGCCATCGCCCTGGACAGCCAAGGACGGATGGGACTCCTCCAACACTCCTCCACCCTGCTGAAATCGCTTTCTCCTTCTGTCTCATGGGCTGCAACGAACGTGGGTACATCGCTGCCAGGCGGACAGCGGAATGTCGAAGAAGGAAAGTGGCAAGTCGGTGCTGGACCTGGAGAGGCTCGGGGGAGGGAAGGCCTCATCTCTTCTCCAAATTCTGCTGGCGGCTGGCCAGGTACTTGAACCAGCCCGTGAAGGTCAAGTTTTCTGGTGGACGAGAAGTCAAGGGCATTTTGAAAGGCCGAGCTTTCAGCTGCCTGAACGTGTACGTTCACATGCAGTGGATTCACGTGCCAGGACATGACGCTGTAGCAAACCTAGTGCTGGATGACGTCCAGGACCCCACTTGCACTTGTCATGTGCAACGTGTGTGTCCGTGTCTGTGTGTGTGTGTGTGATTGTTCCTGCCGAGGGGTGTGTACAATCAGGAATACCTCCGAGACCCAGAAGACCCATACAAGGTGCCATCTCTTGGCGCTTGGAGCTGACCGCCGGCCCATGGTGCCCACTTCTTGAGGTCTCAGACGAGACCAGAAGTCTTGGACTGGTGGTTGCACGTGGCACATCGGAAGCCTCCTCAGCATTCCACTCTCAGAATTTTTTGTTGATCCGATCCTGCACTTCGCAGGTCATGCTTATTTGTCCGGTGGACGGCACAGAGGAGATTGCGAATCCTTTCGCAGGTGCCTAGGCCGGCTCTTCTGCACCGCGAGGCGGCTTATTCGTTTCCGAAGCTCCTAGCCGCCCAGCCATGCAGGCAGAGGCAGGCTGCGCGATGACCCGGATTCTCTGAGGGAAAGTCCGGGATGTGCCGCGGACTGCCATGCGCAACAGAACCATGTTATACAGATGCTATAGCCCATGTGTACAGAGTGACATACAGTACAACGGTTGTGCAGACACACACCCACATAGACACGCACACACACACAGAGTAGGTGCGGACATGCAGAAATACCACGTCTAAAGTGGAAAAAAAGAACACCCAGGCGTGTGCTTACAGTAGATCTTCAAAGGTTCTTTGGGTTTTTGGCGCACGCGCACAACAGATTCCGATTCCAGGTCTGAGCAGAAACTGCGCCAATCTCAAGCCCCGCTAGGATTTGTCAGTGTGTGCTGCAAGCTACGCAGTGACACATCGTGCCGTGGACAGCCCCTTCGAACTGCGAAGCAAGGCTGTTACGTATATGCAGTAAAAGGGGAGCAACCACATCGAGCCGCGAGCAAAAGAAGGCCGACTGCAGATGTCACAGTGCAGCCAAGAACGAGCAAACTTCTCACGGCACTTTTTTGTGGCGGCTCATGCCCGGGAGAACCCGCCATTGGTGTCGCATGAGGGTGCTGTTGATGCGAGGAAGGTGTAGCCAACCTTGTTGCCGTTATGCTAACTCTTAACTGTCTTAACTCATACTAATTGGGTGCATACTGTGGCTGCAATCAATCTTTCTGTCCTCCCTTTATTGGGGTTCCATCAGTGCGGCAATGCTCATATCATGAATTTGGGATTTGCAGTTCGGTTTTGGTGCTTGTACGAATGAAAAGCCAACTTATAGCAACTCCATGATATGAAGGCCATGTCCAAGCGGAGCCGGAGGCATGCAGTCCTTGAGCCTTGCAGCACTGGCGCGGCTTGGCGGTGACATTGCAAGCCGTGTACGTCCTAATGTCCTCGGAGTCCTTTCTTAGGTCAGCTGCCGCAGAGGCCCCACCGGGTGCTGTGCCCATGCTGCAGTGTGAGTCCTTGATTCCGGGCCTTGTTTCAGTAGCTCTCTGGAGAGGTGGTTGTGGGCCTACTGGGGGTTACCGCTTTAGGTACCTTCCTCAGGGACCGAGTCCTGGTATGCTGACTACGAGCTCAGATACCGCCGGGCGCCAACTCGTCCGCTGGTGCTAGACACGGCTCCGGCTGCCGCTGAGGTCCGGAAGATGCTGGTGCCTGGACCCCTGTGGCCCGTTGCTCTCCTGTCTCCGATGCTCGAGCCAAGCCTCAAAGGCTGAGCCCCTACCGTGGCGGATCTCAGCATGGCGGAGCCTGGCACGTTGAGCTGTCCCGTGAGTGCGCCGGGCGACACCCGGCCAATGGCAGGCAGTTCCAGGAAAACATCCTTGACTTTCATCGAGCAGGTCTTGATCTTGCAGCTGTTTGGGTTTTTGTTCAGTCTGTTTTGTCTCCGGCGTTTGTGGTGACGACGCATGACTAGAGGCCGCCCCCCGCTCAATGCAGCCCACTTTGTGGTTATGACACTCGCGGGCGAGTCCCAGCAGTGCCAACAGGCATGTTTGCAGCGCATTGCAGCGCTACGCCACATTCTTGGACTCCACTACCAGCGTTCTTCCGTGTGGCAGGATCTTGCTGGAATGTCCTGGCCTTCTTTGGACGGCGACGCTGCTCGTGGCTGAGGCCGAAGCAAGGGCATAGAAGGCCAAGCGCCGCAGAGCACCGCAGAGCACCGCTCTGCTCCGAAGGCGCGGCTCTCCGCCGGAGCTTGCCTGGAGGCAGCGGCGTGGCGTGGCTCGCGTCTCTGCGCGAATCGCCTTTGAAGCCTGTGGCGAAAGTCGGCGTCTCTGGAGGCGGACAGTTTGGTGCGGAGGCTGTGGGGATGGATGTCTCAGTCCGACGCTTCCTTTCCTCGAAGCCCGCCGCACCTTGCGCCATCTGCCACATCATGGGCTCAGGTCCCATGCTGCATTCGCGGCCTAGCTGCAAGCCCATGCAGCAACATTCCCCCCTCCATGTGTGCTCTTTCCGTCTGAGGAAGATTCCTCGCCTTGGTCGGAGGAGGCGATGCGAAGGTTGCTGCTCCTGGCTCCTGGCTGGGGCTTGGAGGCGCGAAGTACAGTGCGCCGTGTGGTTTTTCAGAGTTGAGCCATCTCTTGAGCCCCTTCGACACGAGGCTTCAGCTCATCGCTTCCTGCAAGCCCAGCATTTCTGCCCCAACACGGCCCCAAGGACAGTTCTGCAGAGGCGGGAAGAGCCCAGACTGGCCATGAAATGACGAGAGAGAACGGAGCAAGCGAGCTTACAGATAGATGTCTGGGATGACTGTGACACAAAACTATTCTGTGTCGGGTAGGTGTGCCTTTCAACGAGGCTCATCCCCTCCTTTCCGTAGGAATGCCACACGGCAGTCTGTCTCGTCGAAGCTGTGTGAGTCGTGAGAGTGCAACTAGCGACCGCTCCAAAATTGAAACTGCAAAAACTAAATGCGGTGCTGTACTCGCATCAATCACGGCTGTACACACCCCGATATCCTCGGACGGTCGTCAGGCATCAAGGTACGCCAGATACTCAGAAGGACAAGCAACTAGCCGAAGATCGTAACACCTCAGAGGACTCGGAGGTTGTGACTCTTCAGCATCCGCGACGTGTAGACTCATGCAATAGGTGCAAGCTTTCCTTCAGTCGTGTAGCAAAAAGCACGCGCCGACGGTGCAAGCATTCATGCAGAATGTCGAGTGCGCCTCAGGCATCCGTCCACATTTGCAGTGGAAATCAGTGCTTGCATGTGCTCGCAAATCCATGCACAAATTCACCTGATAAGGTGCAGATGCGGATGACTCATGTTATGGAAATTGCCAAGCTGCTATTTCATATGTCAATCCCTCCAGGCTTAACGCTCAACTCAACGCTTCTGAAGATTTCCTTTGTCGGCAATCAGAACTGTTCTTGAGGCGAATGCTTGAGGAGCGCCGTGATCATACGACGAGACATCGGCTAGTAGCTCACCGTGAACTTCGCAAGCGATGAACCCACCCTCCCTTGACGTTCCTTGCGGGTAAGATTATGTTGCTTGTCGGGGACGGTGGGAGTGGGATGCGCAGAGTCGAAACAAAAGTCTGCAGTTGGCCCATTGCCACTCGAAACCAAGCCTTGCTTCCGAACTGAAGCACAGCTACATAAGCCCCCCCCGCCACTGTAAACCGTCATACTTCCTAATGCCTTGCTGTTTGGTATCGTCCCTGGCCTTGTTGACGTCTGCAGCAGGTGCGGGGCTGCAAAGCTGGATGTTGTCGTTGCATTCTGCAGAGAGGCGCGGCCCTCTGATCTTGTCAACGCCTGCAGCGACGAATGCACAAGAGCAAGCTGCTTGTGCAGTGCGTTGCTGACATGATTGCATGGGCAATTTCACAAATTTCATACTATTGAAACGGGTTTAAACAGAGCACTACATGTATAGTCGGAGCAGTCGTTTCCAGCCGACAAGGACCTTAGCTGGCTCATGGACTTTGCGGACGCAAGGCCAGCCTCCTCAGTTTGAGGCGTTTGGGTTGCGACATGGCAAGTTGGTGCTGAACAAAGGCTGTGGCTTTATTCGAAGTGCCCAGAGCCGGATCTGGCTGCACTGGACAAGCTGGGACTGCCATGCGCAGTGGCCCCAACTGCCTCACACATAAAATTCTCACCAGGTTATATCAAGAGCTGAGGTCACTTTGGAGCAGCTTCCGAATCTGGGTATGGAGTCGTTGGCCTATGCCATGCACCCAGCAAATTTGTCAGCCCATCGGTCGCTAACAGTGTATGAGGCTACGCATTTGGAACGGCGACACGAAGGCTATGCTGAGTACACGACGCAAGCTTACGCCGTGCGACATGGCAACCCTGCACCTGGCATGCGCCCTTCTAGCAAGCCGTGTCTTCAAGGATGTTTCTTCAAGGAGAGCCTTTTCAACACGCTCCCCGACCACTCCTTGGAGACATTCTCGCCGCCATTCATGCGCCTTGAGCAGTCAACAGCTGTTAATTGTGGGCGAGCGGAGAGCTGTGCCGCTGCTGTGCCGCTTTGGCGACTGCCGCTGTTTCACTACCGTATGTTTAACTGCCGAGAAGCATGCACATGTATAGCTTCCAGGCGAAAAGACTAAAGAGGACGAGTGGATCAACAGGAGCGCAAAGGATCGTGACCTTTAGAATCCAGAAGTACTCGTAGTGCTCCAAGTGGGACTGCCAGTACTGCAGTATCGGGATTACAAGCAACAGCTCACGATGACAGTAAGAACATTTACGCGAGCTGGATGATGTATGCAAAGCCTTGTTGAACCCGTTGGAGACACGGACACTGTTGTCTTCTGTTGGTGTTGTCCTTCGGCAAGGAGCAACTGTGTCTATTGATGGCTCTCTGTCGCTCCCTACATACTTATGTACATATACGACATACACTTAGCATAATATACTCACACAACCCACATGCCTTTCTCACAGCCCCACATTTGTATGTACATATATATATATATCACAACATGTATGTATGCATACACATATTTAACATATACACTTAGATATATCTTGTATATATATATATGGTACCCGCCTCCCCGAGTTATCCACCAGTTTTGGTGTAAATCCTCTGGCTATTTTGCCCATGATTCTCTCCTCCGTATTTTCAGAGTACACTGTATGTGTGTGTCTACTCTGAACTCTAGCACGTGTGCAGGAATACAAACACTACACTGCTACATACGATCGTTGATAGTGGGTGGTCTTCGGAAGTCTCTTCGCGCAATCCGCGAACCCTATTGAGTTCAACAGGACCTATTGAATTCAAGTTTGGTACGTACTTGAAGCTGCTTGTCCAACCAATGCCAAATGCGGGAGGTGTATGTACTGTCGCCTCACCCGTTTCCTTCTGAAAGTTGGTGCTATCGAACCGCTGTGTTATCCGTTGCAAATTCGGACAACAAACAACGGCGATTCGATAGGGCCAAATTTTCCGAAGGGTGTCGTTTCAGAAAATGTGCTGCTATCGGAACCGCTGCGTCTTCCAGACCTCAAGACAGCACCAGATTTTCCGAAGGGTTTGCGTCGAAAAAGGTGCTATCGAACCGCTGTGGTATCCGTTGCAAATACGGACAACAAGCAGGGGCGGCTCGATAGCATCAACTTTTCCGAAGGTTGTCGTTTCAGAAAACTTGGTGCTGTCGAACCGCTGCGTTTTCCGAAAATGAGATCAGCGGAAAGCGGTTCGATAGCACCGAATTTATATAGGGCATGAATATAAGGTGTTGTACAAAACGTATTTCGGTAGCCTATATTTAGAAAGGTATTCTGTATGGCATCCTATACGAAATTCTCTAAATTCCATTGAGGGGGTATCCTCTGAGGTAGTTGTAAGGCCTTCTATAAGGTAGTTCTAAGGCTGTTCGTCTGGTTCCTGATTTCCTTCATAGGAACCCCTGACCCATAAGTTACAGTTCAACTGGGGACTTCTCAGATCTTGAGCTCCGACTGGTTTTCCATGTTTAGAATCCCTATCTATATAGGGTACTCTATAGGGTGTTCTATAGGAGATCCTCGAGGGAATCCTATAAGGTAGTCTATAGGTAGTCTGCAGGTATTCTAGATGTATGTAAGGTATTATACACGCTTATCATAAACAGGCGATCGTCTTTAAGGTATTCAGCAGGGTATTCCAGATGGTATTCCCTACGGGATATGTACGTTATATTGGGGGACCAGTATAGAGTATTCTTAAAGGTAGTCTAAACGGTATTCCTCCGGTTTTTCCACAACGTATTGTGGAAGGTATTTTGGAGGGTATGTACAGGAGGTATTTTATAAGGTATTCTGTTCTGTGTATGGATCCCTACTAAATGAGCCTCGATTCGTTCAAGGAGTTAGTAGATCCCAGATGCTGCACCGGGGCCCGTCAAACGGACCATTCGGTCAAACACTCCTTTCCCCCCCAACGGGTGGATAACTTGGGGCGGGGTTAGCATATGTACATGTATATACACACACATGCACACTACCTGTATACATATGCATATCTAACACGGACAGATATAATACATGCATCATTCATGCACTTGTGTAGCTAGAGAGTCAGATGAGATAGGGTTGCTGCGTGGAAAGATGCAGTTTTTCGGATCATGTCGTAGTGACTGAGGCGGGCATCTACAATGTGCCGTTCCTGCACTTGAACCTGCGCCGCTTCCTCGCTGGGAGCAGCTGGTGTTTGAGGCGGAACCTGGCACTCCCTGTGGAAAAGAAGCGGAGTTGAGAGACTTTTCTCCAGCTTTTTCTCGAGGGACCTTTACGTGCGCCTCTTCGAAGCTGAAGTTCCCGAGGCCCCCATGTGGAGCCTTTTTTTGCTCGCCCTTTACCAGAGACGGTGCTGTACTTCTGTGCTCCTTTTTCTGTGTCTTTGCCCTTGGACAGGTCTTTGGTTCATACTGCTGCAGCCAGCCGAGAGCTTACATCGTGCACGAGCGCGTGGAACCACGCGTCGGATACCGGCGAGGTTTGTTGTCCGCTCTGATCGCCTACATCAGAGCCGAAGTTTCTACCAGCGGATAAAACGTATCCTGCGGCTTGGGCCAACAAGAGCAAATTCATATTTCTTAAAGCTGTAGTCTCCTCATGTCGTCGGTAACTGGCTTCGTCTGACTGTATCCACATCCAGTGGATGCAGTGTCTTTAAGGTTGGGTGAGATGCCTCTCGCTTGCGCACAGGACGATTGCGCCGACTCAATTTTGCACGCGACTCTGACGAAAGCGTCTTCGCATCAATTTGGCAGGATGTCAAGTATGATCCTCGACCCGGGATAGCCATATCTGCCCTGTTTGAGCACTTGCCGCCCGGTTGCATTTGCGGCACAGATGCCGTGGTTTATCGTGGCAGCTTCCCATTTTGCAATGCTGCTTGGCCTGCAGGTGGCATGTCATCTTTGGTGAACCGGCAGTTCTGCCCGTTCGACGCAGCAACCGCGAGTGCTTTTGCATGCAAGACATGTTGGGCCGAGTGTATTGGAGTCCAAGTTCCGGCCGAGGCTTCCACTCTTTGCCCAGCTGGATGTGGGCGAAGGGGAGCTTCCAGACTTTTTCGCCTGATAAAAATCGCAGCCCAAGATCTGTGTGGCTGTAGACGCAGCGGTGCCCTGAGTGCTGTGGCCGGCTCCAAACTTGGTTCAGGCTCAAAGTGCATCAACCCGACATGACATATTAAATATGGCCGTCCAAGGACAGCAAAGTGATAGACTTGCTCGTAAAGCTTACCGACTTGCAGTGCTCTGACTTTTTCCAGTGTTGGCCATGGCTGATGTGGTCATGGCGGATGCATATTCAGAGAGACTGCTTCTCGATGCAAAGGCTTGGCCCCTAGAGTCCTTGCAGCTTTTCCGCAAAGTCCTTCAGAACGTCCTTGACAATCCGCACGACGCCAAATTTCGCAAGCTGAAGCTCAGCAATGCCCGCATCAATGCTCTCCTCTCGGAGAGTGGAGCCCAGGAGGCATTCCGTGCACTCGGCTGGATCTCCACCGGAGATGCTCTGGAGCTTCCCGCGACGGCGAGCTTAGACATGACGACAGCGGTTCTGCAAGGCACGGAGCTGCCGCCGCCAGGCGATCCCATTGCCTTGACGGTCCTCCGAGGCGCTCTGAAATCGAGTCTCAGCAAATCGAGCTTCCAGGTGCTACCAGTAGCTCCAGAGTTGTCGGGCTCGCCTTAAAACAAGTTCAGCAAGTGCAGGTATGAGGTGACTCTGTGGCACCAAGGAAGCTGGAGCTGCCTTGCAACACCCTCTTCAGCGGACTGGCTGCTGCCATCGAGCAGAGCGAGCCGTTGGGCCGAATACCCCGGAAGAGACAGCGGCTCCTGATTGGAGTCCCGCCCAAGCCTCTGCAGGAATCCTTCCCGCACTTCGCTTCCATGACTATCGCGGAACTCGGCTTGAAAGCTTTTAAGCTCGAGGACACCTGGGAGGAGATGGTGGCTGATCTACGTGCCGTTCGTGCCAGCTTTGCATCACTGGCCTCGGTTCTGGCTTGCAAGAAGACGCTTCAGGACAACTTCGAATTCTTGCTGGACTCTGCCAAGTCTTTGCTGAAAGCACGCGCGATGGCCATGGATGCATCCGAACTCCGAGATGCTCGCAGTGTTTTCAAAGTTCTCTGGCCACCAGGGGACTCAAACACGAGAGATGCCAGGTTGGCACACTGTGCCACTTGCACGCCCTTAGCAGCTCTCGCGAAGGATGAGGATGGATCAGCAATCCAATTTCCGCTGCGGGTCGAGAGGACGAATCTCTTCAAGAGCGCTCTTGAACAGATCTGCGAAGCCTCGGTAGCAGACCTGCGAAAGTCGCTACAAGTGACTTTTGCGGGCGAGGCCGCTGAGGATGCTGGAGGCCCACGTCGTGAGTTTTTTAACGACTTCGGCCGGGCCTGCGTGGACGAGGAAGTATGGCAGAGGACTGCCGCAGGTTCACTGGTTCCTTCTCCCTTCTCTGCAGCGGCTGACGTATTCCGGGGCTGTGGTCGAATCTTTGGGCTCGCCCTGTGCCAGGCAGAGAACGCAGCGCAAGAGCAGCGAGTAAGGGAGAATGCCACACTACAGGAGCTTCTAGCGGCGGTCACACAAGACGACGACAACCAAGAGCAGCAGCTGCAAAAGCTCCTGCTTGGAGCAACTCTCTCGCGACCGTTCCTGCGGTGCGTTCAGGCTGATTTCCCGGAGTCTGTAGAAGAGCTACAGGCTGAACTCAATGCAGAGCAGAGCGAAAGCGCTCCGGATTTCAGAGGCTCCTCCACTTTCCTGACCTCGCAGTTGAAGGACATCGGTTTGGAAGGGCAGCTGACCTTCAGCAGAGAGGTGCAAGGGAACACCGTCGATCTCACAGTCGGAGGCCGGGCCATCGTTGTGACCGATGCGACAAAGCTGGATTGGCTGCGAGCGGTGCTCCGCCACGAGCTTGTCGAGGCCGTCCAGGAGCCAGCAGCTTCCTTCAGACAAGGGGCCGCTCGGTCCCCACAGAGGTTTTGAATAGGGGTCGTTACGAAAAGTCCACCATAACACAGCAGCCAAGGTCTCTGAAGCTGCAGGGACGGCATACTTGGCGCTGTTGTCGGCGGACGAACTTCAGAAAGCCCCCTTGCCTGGAAGTAGCGTTGCTGTTCGGGCGTGGAGCAGACAAGATGTGCTTAGCTGCGCTCTGCCGTGAAGCTGAGGAGTGGTCAGGCCTCGCGCACGTCAGTGATGACGCGTTGAAGGTTTGGCAGAAGTGCCTGGGCCTGCGGTTACCTGCGGTTGGTGGTTTCGTCGTACCGGCATGTAAGACTCAACCACATGTGCGAATGCAATCGCATGGCACTAAGGCAAGCGATTGTGAATCCGGTGCCCATGCTGCAAATCCTGTCTGGCCTTGAACTTCGTCAAGTGTTGAAGAGAAAGCTGACACATGCTGGTCCTATCCTAGATCTGAAAACATGCTGATTGCATGCTGCACACTTGAGGTGGTTTCGACAAGTGTTACCCGTACCCAACTGCCATCTCTTGACTTGCTCCACGCAGTTCAACTGTGCTTAGTGTACTGCCGACTGCTTCTGCAATGAGGCACGCGCGCAGCAGGCGGCGTGGTTTTTCGAGATCTTGTGGGCCGAGCACGCCCGAGATGCCCGCTCGAGCGTGCTGAAGTTCACCACAGGCACTGCCAGTCACAGGAAGTGATGCTGTAGACTTGTCTGCTCGTCACAAGCATGCATAGTGTAGGCTGGCCCACATCATGCTGCAAGTGCAAAGGCAGTGATCGGTGGCCTGTGGATTCCAAGACCTTCATATTCTACATAGAGCCCATGGACGGCGGTGATCTTCGATTGCACAGCCAGAGATTATGCATGAACGAGAGAAGGCTTCCTAGATTCAGTACTGTATTGTTCGGTAGTCCGGGCGAGTGACAGCAGCGGAACTGCTTACAAGCATGTCTACGTTCAGGGATGCCTTGCTTCGGTCTTCGTCCACTGTCTGCCCCGTTTGACAATATTTTAGGTCAATACAAGGCAGGGTCAGGATTGATCCAGACCCCAGCTCGTTTTGGGCAGCTCAGCGTTTGCCGAGGACGATTTGCTGCCTCGAGCAATGACTTGCGGGAACATGCTGCAACTCCCCCTCTACACCTCGAAGGACAATGGCACCTGCACCTGATACTTGGCAGCGCAAACTCCTTCAGACTCAACTGCTTGAGGAGCACTTGCAGAACCAGCTTCTGAAGGCTTGTGATATGGGGCTTTCCATGCAGCTTGTTTAGACACGAACCCCGTGCTGAAAAGAACCCCGAGCGAGCATGAGCCTGTCATCGCATCCATGCACAGCTGCTGCGGGCACATCTTGATGTTGCTGATTGATCGGCTTGGCCTGGCTTGGTGGAGGACAATAACTTCAAACTTGCCGATGCCTCGCTGTGGCCGTCTTTTCGAAGAATGAGGGTTGCGGACGCCTCGCCATGGCAGAATGGGGCACATCTCCAGATGCTCGCCAAGCCACAAGATTTTTCTGGACCTCTCGGATGATTTGGGCTACTCGTACCTCGGGTCCCGGACGATTTCACAAGATGTTTCTTCGGTCACTGGGAAGCCCCAGTCTGTGGCGCGAGCTGCGCTGAATGCTGTCGGCGGCGATCAGCATGAGGCCTGCGCGCTCTTGATGTCCGGATTGTCTGTGGCCGTAACTGGTGGCCCCTGTGAAGTTGCAAGCCTTGAGCTAGGTTCGCCAGCGTGGGTTGGAGGTGAAGGAGTGGTTTCTTCCGTGGGCTCCTTTGCAGGCTCTTTCATCCTACGCTTCCCCCGCTACTGCCGTGAGCGGGTAGATCTCCTGAGCTTGGAGACTATCGAAGTCTTCATGATCGCAGCTTCCGGCACCCAGGGTCCACATTGGACTACGGATGAAGAGCTCAGCAGCCCAGAGATCAGCGCGCCTCTTGACAATGCTTGTCTTCAGCGGAAGACCTTCAAGCCAGGGCCTGTCAGTTTTTCCTTGGAGCATGTCGAGCTGATTCTCATTACGGTGGTAAGGAATAATGGATCCCTGCCTCCACGCAACAGCCATCAGTCGCCGGCACCGGCCGTAGATTCTTGCCAGACGCCAAACCACGGGCCAGCACCGTCTACCGAATCTCGAACTTCTGGAAACCTGGCAGCAGCGAATCTTCAATGGATTGGCGACCTCGGTGCTGGATCCTTCGGCTCTGTGCACCTCGCGCGCACTGCTGGAGGTACTGCGGTTGCTGTCAAGCGGGTACGCGTCACAAGTGGCCATGAGATGCGCGAAGTCCAGATGCTGCGGAAAGCTTCCCACCCCAACATGGTCAAATTCGTTGACTCTTTCAGCTGGAACTCACCCGATGGCCAAGCTTGTGTGTGCATCGTCATGGAATACCTGCCAGAGAACTTACACACCAGAATAAATGGGCGCCCCTTGTCTGCCTGGTACGTTCGCCATTTCAGTGTTCAGCTGCTCACCGCTGCTACGCACCTTGATGCCCTGCAGATCTGTCATCGCGACCTGAAGCCCGAGAACATACTCCTCAGCCAAGATGATGTGCTCAAAGTTTGCGATTTCGGTTCTGCTAAGCTTCTTGGCCGTGGGCCGTCTTGCAACTATGTTTGCTCTCGATGGTGGCGTGCACCAGAACTGATTCTGGGCGCAAGGGACTACAGAACAAGCGTTGATTGGTGGTCATGCGGCTGCATAATCGCTGAGATGATGTCAGGACAGCCCCTCTTCAGAGGTGATTCGAGTTGGGGCCAGATGTATGCCATCGTGCGCATCCTTGGGACGCCGACGCAACGAGAGATGCAAAGCTTGGTGCCAGAGCAAGACGGACAGCGGCTGGCTCAGCACTTCGCAAGCCTCGTGAAGCTTCGTCGTTCTGGCAGGTTCCGGGGCCTTGCCAGTCATTAAGACTGCAGTACATGTGTGGAATGTACTACAATCACTGTAGCATGAATAGTAGAGCAACCCCCGTGAATCTGGCAGGCCTTGGGCGGAACTGCTTCCAGCGTTTGCGCACCTGTCCAGCAGCCTTGCCATCCCTCGCAAGCTGCTGACATACTGCCCAAAGGATCGTTGCCACCCGAGCATGTTGCTCTCAGCGCCCTTCTTGTCGAGTCGAAGCGAAGTCAAGCTTCCCGGCACCAGCGAGCCAAAGTCAAAGAGGAGGCACCAGGCTCAGCACGGCCACCTCGTCGAGCGAAATCCCAAACGACGCTGCTTACTCGTTTCGGCTTGAAGCCGGAAAAGCAGACTCAGCAGACTGCACATGTGCACATCGACATGCCGACTTCCGAGACTTACACAACATATTACACAACGTGCCATCGCAAACGATTCAGAATGTATCATGATATCCCAAAACATCGGATTGGCTACCATACAAGTCGGCCTCGGTGTGTGCATGTGTCTTCAATGCCAGCATCCCATGCTTGCGAGCCCCAGTACAGAAGGGCTCAGCGGGCAAAGTGCTGCAGACGGAATGTTCATTCGTGTGTAAGGATGCGGACTCTTCTGAGATTTTGTGCTGCCAGAACGGTCTCCACAAGCCGAGCAGCTTACGGTCAAAACAGACCTCGGTGTAGCACATCTGCTGCAGGGACTCTGCACACCTTCAAGTCTTCAAGCACCCAAATCTCCCGATGCCGCATACTGCTGTAGGTTTCCTGCAATTTCCCACCCATGGACCCAGGGCAGTTGATAGCACAGCAAGACTTTGCTGGTACTGCGTGCACTTTCCGCATATGCTGTGCCTTTCCGCCTTGTTCACGCAAAACTTCACCATCCGCCGCACTAGCAGCTTCCTCGAGTAGGGCAAGTTGCAGACGAGACTTCCGGGAGGCAGTGTAAATTTGAGGGGGTGGGGGTTCGAATTTGTGCAGTCGGAGCAGGATTGTGCAGTGACGGGGTCGGATTCAGAAAGCGAATCAGCTTTTTCGTTTGAGTGCAATTGTGAAGCCATCTGGCTCACCAGTTCAATGCGCTTGAACCGAGTGTTTCTGAAGTCACAAGCACCGAAAGTTGGAGGCAACTGTTATCTCTTCGGCACAGATGGCGTGCGAACCGCAATTCAGAGCCCTAAGGCCCCAACCAAGTAGATGCATGAGTGGGCTCGCGAGCTGCACATGGAGCCCACCAGCCCGGCATCACCATCAGCCTGGAAGCATAGAACAGAGAGGCGCGCTGGAACTCATCAGGCCGGTGGGGTGGGTCTGTGAGGGTCTGTGAGGTACGGCGACGTCTTCCGCCAGGAAGTTCGGCAGGTGATGTCGCGTGTGACTGACGGCGCCCAGGCCTGGCCCCTAGCATTCGTGAGGCGGCTTCCGAATACGAGAGCCGGACTTTGTCGTGCGGCATTCCCCCCGTCCTTTGAAAGCTCCCGCAGCATCAAAAGCTTCTTCAGTGGCTGTGCCGAGACTGCAATGACTGCATCTGTTACAGCATCATCTTCCCTGATCCGCGCCAAGAAGCTCGCGCCCCGATGCAGCCCTTCAAGCTTCGAGTCAGCAGCCGCAATGATTTGTAGCGGTAATCTGAGGCAATGGAGGGAGCTGGACTCAGTATTCGTTGACCCAGAAGCGTGGGGGTATCGCTTGTGTTTTCTTTTATGCTGACAGCACCGTGGGATTGTAGCAGTTCTACAGTAGTCGTTCGTCGTTGCAGTCGCAGTCATGGTACCGTCGTCGTCGTCGCGGTCGAAACACTCATCCTGAGATCAGGTTGTTCACACCTTCAGGAGCGGCCTTGCCGAGCCACTCAACGAGCTCGACTCCTACAGGCCCGGATCAGTGAGGAGTCACTTCATCTTGTTGCCGTCAAGTGCCTCTGACCCTTGCCCCCGTCGGTCCTGCTGCCGACTGTGTGCAGCACCGGTCGTGCCAGGAAGGCTGCCATGACTTTGAACGAGGCTCGGCAGGAAAGCCTGACCGCAGATCAGAGCGACGCTCTGCTGGCCGTGGTCATCTCCTTACACATCCACGTAGCAAAGCTTGTATACACGACTATTTAGGCCATGACGGAGCAAGAGAGGGGGCACGTGAAATTCATGCCTTCTCCATTCCAAATCCCTTTTCCGGCTAGCCGCCGTAGTCTAGCCGAGTCTAGACACGGGCCATGATTCAGAGACTGGTTTGTTTGGGGAAGCCAGAACTCTTGTGGGCTCACGATCTGGACTTTGGGAGGCGATTCGTTTGCGTGGCTTCCAGCAGCCTCCAACCAATCCGGCCGCCTGGTATGCCTACAAGCACAAAACCCGGCCTGGAGACCTAGGAACAGCAAATTTTGTGCTTCCTCAAGTGTTTAAGTCTCACGATTCGTGGTGTTAGATAGGTTGGAGAAGTGGGCAGCGCCTGCAATCTGGACGTTGCTCCTGCTGGGCGTTGTCGAGACTCCGCTGTGGTGGGAGCCCGCTTGCAAGAGGATGCGGTTCGTGCAGCAGTGGACAGGTGCAACAGCAAGCTCGGTTCCACAGGAGGCATTTCTGAATGACAGCAGTCCAAACTCTCCTGACAGTCTCCTGTGCAGGTTCTTGCCCGGCTGGGGAAAGCCCCGAATTCCTCCTCAGCGGTTTGCTATACCTTCCTGTCGCGTGGGCTGTGGCAGCCTCGGGCAATTTCGTACCCTGCAGGCCGAGTTCAGAACACTCCTTTGCAATCACACTCAAGGTGGGTGTCGAGCTGTTTATCCTGACCTTCCTCTTGGTGCACTTCGTGCTCGAGCCTCGCAAATTTGCAACTCCTTGCCTTGCGAAAGATTTGGAGATTCCGTTTACGGCGAATGGCTAATCATATCAAATTGCGATACCAAGCTCTGAGGGTACATCTCCGGCTGTTCAGCGCGATGAAGGGCTACGGTGCCCCTCTTACAATTCACAGGACATCCGGTCTGTGTAGTGGCCGAAAGCCCAGGCCATGCCACAACAGCAGGCGCCCACAGTGCCATCCAGGGTTTGAGAGTGCGCGAGGATTGTTTCGCTGTGCCGTCGCAACTTGCAGCGCTTGCGGCATGTGGTGGTGCGTCTTTCGCCATGAGGCAAATTGCTCGTCGAGGGAGCGTTGATCGCTTTAAGTTACGTGGTTGGCACCTGAGCATTGGACGGTTGGTGGGTTGCGAACGCACTGCAGCATAACTCGTCAGCAGGCACGTAATCAGAAACTGAGCCGCCTAAGCATTCCTTTTTCCTCGCATTCTGGACTTTGTCGAGGACTTGGCTTCCTTTGTCGCCGGCTCGACGATGCGCGTTGCGCCAGTCCTTAGGCGCAACTCCTGTCACCATGGAGGGAAGCGAGCTTGGCGTGCGGTGTCCGGGCAGCTTGCATTCTTGGGGGAGTCGACTGAGGCATGGCCAGACTACGTACCATCAGCACCAATTCAGCAAGCCAAGTTGCCTAATTTCCACATCGTGATGCAAAGTGTGCAAAGCATCAGGCCAGGGGTGTTAGATGTTCTCCCCTTCAGGCCCGAAGCTTCGGTCTTTGCCACGACCAGCCTAATCAAGTCTCTTTCCACTGCCCAAGTCCGAGTCCCGAGAGCTGCGATCCGGGGGTATGCCGGTCCCGCACAAAATGCTATGGTCACGCGTCCCCTTCACACCCTGGACAAAGAAATTGGCCGAATGATTTCTGTCGAGTAAGATCCGAGTACAGAAGTCATCTGCAACAAGTGCTGCAGCTTGCGTGGTTGCAGATTCTGCCTGCCACTGTGCCAGATTCGGCCTCGCTGCATGTGCAGTGCCACGACTGCAGGCTCGGGGAAGCTCGTGATGTGTGTATAGAACATGGACCCTCAGCCGCTACATTCCGCAGGAGTTGCTGCTGTCCTTCATTCGGACAACAAAAGCCGTGAGCAAGGTGGTATTTTGTAGCTGTGGCACCCTGAATCCCGATTCCTCAAACTCAGTGCAGGTTGGCATGTTTCTGGTCTACACGGTGCTCCTCTTTGCTTTCGTGACTGCTTCCACCTTTGATGATGTCGAGGCATGCAGTCCGTATTACGGACTTTCCCTCGCTCACCCTCTCTCTCTCTCTCTCTCTCTCTCCGTGGTTCTAGCTACTCATGAGTCCGAAGCATGGATCATCGTCGGAGTTTCACAGACTTTTTGCGAATCACGCTTGTGAGTAGAAACGGATCATGACCTGGCAATGCACTGTCAACAACCGGGGCTGTGGTGGAGAGAGGCTCTCATTCTGGTGTAAGAAGGATGACATTCACGATGGCCATGACAGCGGTGGTGGTGATGATGATGCTGCTGGTGATGATCGTGACGATGATCAAGGCGCAGATTGCGGTGGTGGTGGTGGTGGTGGTGGTGGTGGCGGTGGCGGCGGCGGTGGTGGCGGCGGCGGTGGTGGCGGCGGTGGCGGTGGTGGCGGTGGTGGCGGTGGTGGCGGTGACGCAGGCGGCGGCGGCAACGGCGGCGGTGGCGGTGGTGCCGGTGCCAGTGACCGGCCATGTTGTCGCCGGTCTGGCGTTCCCTTCTGAGGCACTGACCGGGGGGGAACCCCGGGACTGTATCCTTTGCACCTCCGATGTGAGACGGAGGAGATGCTAGGAGTGGGGGGTGGCCCAAAGCAGTTTGCTCCTCGTAGAAGAAAGGAGAAGAGAACAGTCGGTTCTGCCTCTGACGTGGCATGCCATAACTAAGATTACAAGCTGACATGTTCCAGAATTTTCTGCCGCCACATGCAGGACAATGATCCATTTGGCACTCCTGCGAATACAGGCTTTACGTCGTCGATGCCCCAAGTCTTGCGAGGGAGTCATCGGAGTTCGTGCCAAAGAAGATCAGGTTCAGCAGCGCGGTGTACACGTGCTTCGCAGCTCTGACAACAGCAACACTGCCGGATGCACTGGTGCTCCTCTCATTCCTTGGGTTCAGTGCTGGGACTCTGACCACTCATGCCCTTGCTTGCGATTTCCTGAGGTGCCAACATACAGCACAGAGCGGATGTATGCTTTGATCTGGACAGTCTTGCATGCCAATGGGCAATTGCTCTTGGTCGGTGAAGCATAGGGGCACGGGGAGGATACCCTTCATCTTCATGGGGTCCGTGCTCCTGAAGCAGGTGCGATCCTCAGAGACAGAGCCGGGTTAGCTTTCAGAAATGTGAGCAGAGGTAATCCTGGCTGGTGTCTATACCGACTACAGCCAGAATGCCAAGATCAATTTGATGGAAGGCAGATTGGAGGGCAACTGCCCCCAGCATCCCCCAACCCTCCAAGAGCTCGAGGCCCTAGGCACCAGCTTTGAGACCGAGCCTCTGGCATTTCTGCTGTAGGTCGCAAGCTTCGACAATCCGGCATCGAGTCCGCCTTTGCCCTGCTGCCTCCTTGCGGCAATCATTTTGCATTCCTCGTTTGACTTGAGCTTGCCCCCCGGCAGGAAGACAGCAAAGGAAGAGAAGGGCGCTGCCGTGAGGCTGCGGTCAGGCGAGCTCCATGCCCGACAGGCCCGACAGCCTGAGTGCCAGCAGGTTTAATGATTTCGAGAAGCTGGTGGACGCCATGAGTGTGCTGCTCGACGGCTCTGGCTACCGCGACTGCGGGTTCGCGACGGCGGAGCGTCTCGAGGCGCACATGTGTACTGTCACGACACCTGCACCCAGGCTCCTGGACATGTCGGGGACGAAGGTCCGCAGTTTTGGTCCTATTCTGGCATATCGAGAGTCTGCTTTGGGTCTGAGGAGATGCTGCGAGTGATCTTCCAAGCCTTGGACGACAACCTGGACGGCGTCTTGGACTGGTCCGAGTTTCAGGAGCACAGCTGCAGCCAGCTGACGCCGCGCATTCCAGTACTTGGACTTGTCTGCAGGAGATGTGCGATGTACTTCAGCTCCGAAGCTGCAGCTTGCGATAGGATAGGAAAAAGCCACGGGGGGGGAACGATCGCACCGGAACTCTGGTGCTCAGGTTTCAGTTCGACATCACGAAACGTGATGCACCGTTGAAGGAATGCCTGACCGGCACATCCTTGGGAAGGCAGCATGCCTAGCCATTTCTAGCCGTTACCTGCAGCTCTACGAGAACCGCCGAGGTGGATGAAGGAGCTCATGGAGAACGGCGCAAGAGGCTTGAATTTAGGCGAGGACAAATCCTGGTGAGGGAGTCCGGCGAGTCCTGGGCTCGCATCTGAAAATGCAGGCTACGCCTCGCGATATCCGGGCTCCGCCATGGACGTGGTCGGGGGCCTGGCCAGGCTAAGCGCCGCGGCTGCGCTCTGAGCTGCGCGGAGCGCTGTCTTCTGAGGTCATGAACAGCGTGGTCACCGCGAATGTGATTTGGGTCGTCTTCGAATCCATCATCGACATGAACAACATCAAGGACTTCAGGGACTTAAAAATCTCGCTGCTGCCTTCTGGTCTCAGCGAAACAGGAGCCGGCGTGGGTAGTCAATGTGGACCTCTCGTTCTCCCTGGTCTACATGCTTGAGGCATCCGAAGTGCCGTTTTGAGCCGATGTTGCTCCGACTTCTAAAGACCATTTGCTGGAACCAGGCTCTCCTGAAGCTGTCCTACTGGTCCTGGGAGGAGTACTGGTTCCATTCCGACAACAGGCAGGTCGCTTTGCAATCTGGCTGTCTCCACATACATAATACACTGGTGGTATTATGCAATAAAAACAAACATGTACTGATGCATGTCTTGTGAGAGGTTTGACCTGGTTACCAGCATCATCCTGAGTGGCGCCCTGCACTTGGAGACGCCTCAAACGCACGCGAAAATTCTCTTGTACTCGTATCGCCGCGGTAGGCATGTAGGACCTTGACAGGAAGGTTTCATCGACTTGCAGCTTTGGTACTGCTCAGCTTTTCCACGTCTATCCTGAGGAAAGGGTTGCGAATAGCCTCAATGTGTAGCTTTCCCAAGCCAGCCGCTGCTTCTGCAGTAATAACTCCAATCCAAGGTGGCTGTTGTCTTCCTGACGGTCCGTCACATCTCGGTTGAAACGCTTCGCAGTGCCAATGTGCCTTCTCTATCATGAGAGGGTGTAGTTCGCTTGCCGTAGCCTGCCGCCCAAGGCTGAAGCTAGACCAGGTTACCAGGTTCCTTTTGCTCGTGAGACCGCGAGGTGCTACGACTACTCCGAGTCCTGAAGGCTCTGAAGCACGTCAAAACCTACAGGCGCACAAGCATGATTGCCCGGACCCAAGCGTGAAAGCAAGAGACCCTGAGCATGAGAATCTCACACGCCGATTGTGGCCGTGTAAGGTCAGCAAGCTCTTCACCACGTGTCGCGAGGCCTAGAAGCACGGAATTCTGGCAAAGCTTCGACGCTTCGACTCCGCCCTGGAAGGTTCTGTTGCTGAACGCCTTGGTGGTGTTGCTCTGGGCCTCCATTGGAGCGATGCCCTCAGTCCTCAGAGGAACTGACAAAAAAGCGGCGCTCTTGGGGTTATCGGGCTCAGGTCGAAATCTTCGGAGGTCGCTTGGTGCCTTCGAACCCCAGGCTCTCAGAGGACCTGGGATATTTCCAGAACCACTACCAGGCAGCAGCTTTAAGACATCCGCTGCACAGCGCATATTTGTTTGGCGGGTTTCCATGGCAGGTGTTGAACTTCAACGACGTTCCGATGGGGATGATGACACTTTTCGTCGGGCCCTGTTTCATGTCTTTCTGCTCCTTCCCAGTTACATCGGTCGTTCTGCTTCACTGCTTGTCATACATGCGGAAACTTTAGAGAGCGTCGCAGAGACCTAGATGTGGACCCTGGGCGAATGGAACGATGACCTGGCGACTGCCTGCTTGGAGTCTTGGCTTGCGATCTTCTGCTTCAGGGGCTCTTGGTACTGCGTGGTGAATGCATGGGAAGGGTGGAAGAATGATCTTTGCTGTCGTCGTCGTGCAGTCAGTTGCGACTTCCATTGAAACTCCATCTTCCGGCTAGTGTACCGGCACCTGATTTCACGAAAACGCTTCTGGATGAAGGCCAAGTGCTCATCTAGCTCCCGACAGGATGCAGCAGAGATTCGCACATGATGCTCGAGCATACATAGCATACTCAACTCCCTGTCCTAGGGTTCCTTGTAACACTTGGGCATCGTCATTGCCGCATGATCTAGAACCGGCAGTGTTGCACATCCACGCTCCGCGGGCAAGTGCTAAGCCTAACAGCAATGGCTTTCTTACTGCAAAACCTTCTTCGTGTTATTCGGACGGCTCTACTATCAGGGACAAGTGTTTGTCACTCTAGCCGTTCTCCAATTCTGACTGGAGAAACTCCCTTGGATCTGCAGTGCATGCGTGAATGCCTCAAGAAGTTGGACATACGTAGCGTAAACCCCATTTGAGAAGTGCCATGGCTCCGGAAACCTTAAATATCCTTCTCTTCTGAAAGCTCGCAGAGCAGCCGAGGAGCTGGCTGAACCCCTCTCCATCGAAAAGGCGCGGGCATCGATGGAAAAGGCGGTGAGAAGGAGAGAGTCGATTCAAATTGGGCCCACAGGTGGTCATTTGGAGTTTTCTGCTGTCGTTCTACATTGCATCGCCTCTCCTTGCATACAATGCACCTTGGCTGAAGCCAGCACGTGACCGATGCATTCTTTCCGGCTGACAAGCGTCTGCAGTTCCGGGAAATACTAGCAGCTGGAAGCAGTGAATGTAGGATGTCGTAGTCTGCCTAGCTTCGCCACGCTAGTCGCATTGAATTCGGCCCCTACGAGGTTCTGTCAGCTTTCGCAATCGATGTCTATCAGAACATTGAGAGTAGCGCTGGAGCCTCGGAGTTGTAGCGAAATCCGGCCAGTGGCCCTCCCTCTGCATTGTTGATCATCTGATCTTGTCTCTTCCTTTCAAGCTGTGCCATGAATTGCTGCGTTCCGTTGCAGGTCTCCCAGGAGGAGGACACATCTCGCTTGCGACTAAAAGCAAAGTCGGTGCATTCTTCTACACCAACCTTCACCAACCTGTGCCTCTGCAGGAACACGGCCGAGCCGAATGCGAGGTCGAGCGGAACCTGTTGAAAATCCAGGTGCCAGGGTTGTGCCGGTGCTTTTATCCCCACCTGCGGCCGGGCGAAACAGTGGGGCTTTTGAGTGTATGAGACTATGAGAATCTGTGAGAAGATGTGATGCTACTGCGACTTTTTCATCGTACAACGAAATCGATGGCAGGCGGAGCTAGCAGAGGACGGCTGGGTGCTGCACATTCAGGACATTTGTCCGCAGTGCGAGGTGAACGGTCGTGCATGCGGTTTGTGGCTCAGGCCTGTGCAACTTGGTCAGCCTAGATTTCAGAGTTGGCCACCATCCTATAGCTTCTGAAGTCGTTGAGCATCGTTGAGCCTTGGGAGCATCTTCGGTTTCGAGCTTGCGACGTGAGCTGTCCAGTGCGGAGTGAATGCTTGTTTGCATAACTATGAATAACCACAAGCCTGGCTGGATGCTGAGTGCTTCTTCCGTGAGCCCCCTGATTCCAGGAGTCTGCTGATCTCGCGAAGCTCCGCGTGCATTCGTCTTTGTTCAACGTGGACTAGGCGTTGCAGGTGCAGAGCATGGCATTGACAAACCTCGAGCTGATAGGAGATGTAGCTGAAAGCCACGAGCTACCTTCCTCTTTTTCTCCAACTTGGATGCCTTGGTGTCAGGTCCACGTTGGCAGAGGCTGCAAATGTAGACGGTCAATGCAAGTTCCTACGTCAGAGGTCGGGCCTGTGCGTGAACTTGTAGAGAGATGCAGTGGGACTCCGGCAGAAGACCTCTGACTGTAAAGGAACCAAAAGGCACAGGGCACCGGCAGCCCTGATGGCGGAAACGCAGAATCTCCAGAAGCCTTCACTTACTTACCCCTTGTGCCGCAAAGCGAGCGTTCCGTCTTCGGGAGGGTTGCCCTGTGCAGCCAGGGAGGGCCAGGAAAAGCTCAGCCCAAGGCAATGGCTTCAAAACTGACCTAAGAGGAAAGCGTGTTGGTGTTGTGTCCAGCCAGCTGCTGCACATGATGACGTGCATCGAAACTCGTCATTGGCTTCTGGCTCAAGCAATGTGGCCGGTGGGAGAAAAGCTCATTTACCGAGGCGATTGCAATCACACTCAGGTCAGTACGGATACTGCGGCAGTTGTGCATTCGGCTTGAGTCTGATCGGTGCCCCGACTGTGGTCCGGCTGAGATCTTCGCTTGCTGCTTGCAGTGTCAGGCTGAGCCTGCATAGTGAGCTGGAGAGGCAGGTCTGCACCTTGCACTCAGCTCTTTTTCACGAAGCCCTTTGCATGCCTCGTGCAGCACCTGAGTTTAAAGGCAGTCTTAGCTGCCAGCTTCAGGCATCTCACCTTGCTGCTTTACCTTCTCTATGGTCCGAAATCAGGTCAGCCGATCATGTTGATACATCATATGTGGTCAACTGTCAAGATATCGCAACATCCCGACATGAACAGTCTCTCTTGCTTGGCCCACTAGACCGTCGGTTTATAGACTATGGGCGAAACAGGTTACTGTACCTTGAGCTCCGAGCGAAAGCCATTAAATTGTCACCCTTCGCCTTCGCCTTCACATCGATTTGGTCCGGGCCCGAGTCTAATACGGAAGCTCAGGAGAATGAGGAAGCTGAGAGCAAAGCACTTCGCAACCCAAGGCCGTAATGACTCGATCCACCTCTGGGGATCGAAACTCAGATCACCCGCGGGTCCTGGACCTGTGGTGTTCACAAGCCCTGCTAGTACCTTCAAGTCCGAGCGTTGCTGTGAGGCAATCTTGCTGAGCTTGCCTGAGTGCCTTTTGGGACTCCTCCAGCTGTTGGATGCGCAGGTCGCGGCAACGGAAGCTACACTGCTACAGAGTAGTTGCTCAGTTGCTATTTCATCAGCCACTGCTAGCTTCAACCTGCTAACAGGGGCTTGCACAGCTTCGTCGCTGCGCACACGTGGGCTGGGGCCCTGTGACACATCTTGGGCGTGCGCAGACTCGGAGCCTGTAAGTACACACACACACACACGGCGTCCCGAATGTCCATGGTCTGCGGGACTAGCATGGACGGCCCATGCTTGGGTCTTTCATGGACACCGAAGTCTACATGACATTGAGTCCGATCGGAGTCCTGTACAGGTCTCGCAGGTCATCTGTGTATCCCACACAATGCACATATCCATCCTCGTTGGTCACAAGTTGACCGGTCCCACCTCCGATATTTCAACCCGAGCTCCCAGCCCAGGCTGTCATGGGTCAGCGCTTGCACATGCCGCAAAGGTTTCGCTCTCAGCGACTCCGAGTCTGTCTGTGAAAGGTCTGGTGAGTGTCGACGATAACGGCGCTGCCCGCAGCATTTTTGCCTGGCTTTAGCCACTTTTTCCGCTCCTCTGGAGGAGGAGCTGTCCAAGTACGTAAAAAGAAAGGGCCATCACCACTGGCTTAGCTTGCAAAATCCGGCACGTGCGACTTGGGAGATGTAGCGAGACTCCACCACACCAAAGAGGCAAACAAAAAGAGAGCAAAGGTAGAGTCCGCAACTTTCGCAGACTCAGAGGTATCTCTAAAGGAACGCAGAAAGCTGCCCATCATGTTGGGGATCCCTGGTCTCGCTGGCGCCGGGGCAAAGGCGGCCTCGCCGGTGATGACGTTCTCCAGTGCCAATGAGATCGTGGAGATCTGGGCTTGAAGTGCAGTTTCTTCTTTTTGTTAAGCTTTCTCCCTGGGATCACGACGTGTATGTTTCCTGGGTGTCGAAGGGTTTGCGGCATGCGCAAGGATGTCACACGACCCAAGTGTCCGAGTCGGTAGTTGCGCAGTCAAGGACAAGGCTTTCAAGGTGAGCATTTTCGCAAAGCCTGAGGTAGCAGCATGCTATGGCAAGGAAGGGCTCCCGCAAGCATCGGAAGCTGAACAGTCCACAACCCCTAAGTCAACTATGTTGATCAGCATGTTCTGCAGAATCGTGTTCTGCGCGTGGCAAGGATTCCATCGTTCTGGAAGAGCCCGCGGAGCTACCGCCATTCTTTGAAAGAACTGCGCGCACCTCAAAGCTCTGCAGGCGCAACCTCTCAGTTCCTGCACCCTCCAAGGTGGCACAGACATCACACTGGCTGCATACGCCTGACTCGCCAGTCACGCAGTCCATGGAAGCTTTGCTAGTTTGATTGCACAGCATGCCAAAGCCCTCGCAGCTGGTAGCGGCAAGATGGGGCCCCTTGCCCTTGAGGAACTCCCCCAGAGCCTGGTGGTGATGAAGTTCGGCGGCACTTCCCTGGCGAGCGCTTCGCACCTGCTGCGATGTGCAAACATCGTGCGGCAGGTCGGGTGAGTGCAAGGGAGATCTCGTCGGGACCCGGTCGGAGATAGCTGGGCTGTCTATCTTGCGGCCAGCATGTCCTCACCTTGACAATCCCAGACAAGCATAACAACAGAACTGAACACCTGTCGAAAGGAGCTACAGCTATTGCCCTATCATGCTTTCCAGAACGAACCTGCACTAGCTCATAAATGGGTCAGGGGTGCCTCCGCAGTAAATCGAAGTAAGATGCTTTGGTTGCTGCTGTGAGGGCAGCTCTTCGCAGGCTCTGCCGCAGAGACCGGTGGTGGTTGCAAGCGCCATGGGCAAGACCACCAACGCACTCCTTCACGCCTCGACGTTGGCCTTGGAGACCGGCGAGGTGGACATCTCTGCGATACGGACCGATCCACTCTGAGTTGTGCAAAAACTGCTGCTCTGTGATTCATGACTACAACTTTCGATAGGACTATCCACGAGACAGCATTGAAAGAACTTGGGCAGCTTGACAGAATTCTCGATGGCTTCGGCAGGATTCACTGTAGGGTGCCTTGTGGTCTGCCCAGGGTGGAGATGCCGGCGTCCATTTCAGAGCTTCTCAACGAGCTTGAGAAGGTTCTCAGCGGGGTGGCGCTCCTGAAGGCTCGGACAGGGCTGGAGATTGCTTTAAGTGCAGAATCTCTGCTGGTGTTCTTTGCAGGAGATATCCATGCAAACGCGTGATCGAATTGTCTCTTTTGGAGAACGCCTCAGCGTTCGAACCTTTGCGGAGGCCTTCAATTCCTCAAGGAAAGATCCGCAGGACGATTTCCGAGACAAAATGTCGGTAGATGTCCCTCATCACAAAAAAGCGGACAGCAATGGGGCTTTCTTCCCAGCACTGCTTCTCTCAATTCAGAGCTCCCAGCGTTTTTGAAGCGCTTTTTGCTGGGAGGAGCCGGAGGCTCGAGCCTTGGATGCCTGGCAAGTGGGCATGAAGACCACCAGCGGTTCCGGAAGCGCCGACTCCGCCTTTTCTTCTGTGGAAATCCTCCAGGAGTCTTACCCCGTCCCTCAGCAGCAGGTGTACCCGCTATGCGGGTTTACGACGTTCTAGGAAACTGTGGGCTGTTCAGAGAGGCCATCAAGCACCACCTCGGGCCACTGAAGCTTGCGTACTCCTTCGTGCCAATTGTCACTGGCTACATTGCCAAGGCCGGCTGTGCATTGGGCCTCTGTGTAATTTCGGGTGCACTCGGTTCAATGATAGGATGCCCGTGGTGTCATCACTACCCTGGGCCGGGACGGCTCGGACCTCACCGCCACCGTGATCGGAGCCGCCGTGAAGGCCTCGGAAGTGCAGATTTGGAAAGACGTCAGCGGCGTGCAGACCACGGATCCCCGGGTGATCGCAGCGGCGAAACCCGTGGCCTGGTCTACAGAGTCTACAGAGTTAAGCATCAGTTAAGCATAAGAGTCTTCTGTGCATGGAGCTTGGGCTCTGCAGGGCCCGAAGCCACGAGGTGCAGGTCCTCACCTTCGAGGAGGCTGCGGAGCTATCGACTTTCGGCTCCAAGGTGGTGCACCCAGCGGCCGTGCTGCCGGCCTGGAGCGCTGGTGTCCCGATGAGCGTCAAAAACTCCATGGCCCCAGAGCTCCCAGGCGCCAACCCCACAGCTCTCGGGGAGGAAATTTGCATGTTCACGTCTGATTCGCACCGTCGACATTTGCAAATGCTGCTTATGCTGCTTGGTGGTGTCCGTAGTGAAGTGTTGCTGCCATCCTGATCGTTGCTGTCGGTGCTGGCAGCGGCGCCGTTTCCGACCTTATACTTTTGCTGCTTGTGTTGCTGGCGTCGTGGCAGCCAGTGGTAGTCTTTCTGGATTGTTCTCCGCTCTTGGTGAAAACTGTCGAGTTATACCCATCAGGCACCAGAATAGTGCCGGAGCTGGGTGGCAAAGACGTTCGAGAGGGCCGAGTGGCGGCCATCAGTAGCAAGAAGAACATCACCATGATCGCTCCTTGGTCAAAGGCTTTTAACTTTGCCTGTTTCAATGACGAGCTCGTGCATCGATTGCCTGGTTCTATCGGGTTTCATGGCTGAGGTAATCAAAAGCAGCTGCAAGCTTAGTGTCCATGCCAGAATGCCAGATTCTATCGCATGTGAAAAAGAACAGGTAATGGAATCATAGATCCCCAAAGGCCGAATGCTTGGACAACATGGCTTCCTGGCGCATGTCTTCCAAGTCTTCAATAAGTTTGCTGCCTCCGTGGACGTCATTGCCACCTCGGAAGTGACGGTGTCACTAACCTTGGATGAAGGCCGGCGAATCCGGACCGCGAGCTTTGTAAGCAAACGCCAGCATGAAGCCCTTGCTGGGCCGGGTATCTTTTGAAAGTCTGCCTGCAAGCAGGCTACAAGACTGTGGACCTCAGTGCGATCGAGGACGAGCTCAAGGAAGTGGCAAAGGTATCGGATGCTGCGCGAGCAGTTTATTGCTTTCGAAGAGAAACAGAGAAAAGCTCGGTTTTTCGAAAAGTCCATCGCTTTTACAACAGGTGTCGGTGCTGCACGACATGTCCATGCTGACGCTCATCACGCACAAGGAGGACTCTGTCAGCGTGCTCAAGGAGTCTTGCGCGGCCTTCGAGGAGCCTTTGGGAGCTGTCCGACAGTTTATCAGTTTACCCGTGTCTCTTCGCAACTTAGTAGTTGCGCTCTTAATGTTGCCTTCAGGAGCTTGGAATCAGCGTGGCTTGGCAAAGTTGATTGGTTTGTTTCACAGGCGAAGCGTTCTTGGCCAAGCCCGTGCTATCTAAGTTGGAGATGGTCTCACATGGAGCCTCGAATGTCAACGTCACGTTCGTGCTGCCTGGAGACCAGCTGCTCACGGCCTCGCAGCGACTGCATGAGGTCTTCTTCGAGAAGGCAGCGACGAAAACTATGAATGAAGATGTCGTTTCGTATTTCCATCAGGGATAGCTACCGCAACTAACATTCCAACAAAGCTTTGCCAGAAGCGGGTGGTGACGTCTTAACTGAATCAAGCCATTTTGGCTGCTCCTCCTTGCATTTGTTCAATTCCGGCCTGTTAGAAGCGAGAGTGCAGGGTGGATGAGACGGTCACGGCTGCGCAGCCGCTTCGGAGAACCTGCTTGCCTCGCGAGCCCTCTGTTATCCCGGCCCTTTTAATGCACCTCCAGGACCGAACCTGTCCTGTATGGCCAGTGCGGCCGCGGTCGTGTACACACTTCTCTTGTTCCGGACTTTTGTTGTAAAGTTTCTGGTAGGGTGTGAAACACTGTCGCAGCGCAAACTGGGCCATATCTGTCCAAAGCCCGACTCTTGCCGGTCTGCGCTCAAAAGCTCCTTGCACTGCGTTGCGTCAAGAGAGGGTTGCAGGCGTGTGCAGCCTCTCAAGCTTGTTGGAACCAGCATCCATCATCTACTATTGGTATCTGTTGGTCCTTTGCGTTTACTAAGCGAAAACCTCAAGGCCGCGAGCAATGGAACAAATCACTTGTTCGAAAAGTCACTCTGTTGTGGAAAGCCTAGCCCTCTCTCTGGCCCAGGTGGCAGAGCTTCGGGCTGCGATTCTGGAACTGCTCCGGGCAACGAAGCCTTGGGCCCACTTATTGCCAGCCTTTGTCATGCTGTCGGATGTTGCCCTGGCAGTGGCCGCCACGCCCCAGGTTCCCCTTCGTCCACGCTGCCTATGTGCTGGGCTTAAATGGGCATCAGCCTCGGCACCAGGGCATTGCGGAAGCTTGGAGACGGCGGGTGTTCTGTTGCCAGACGGTGTCTCTGAGATGATGAGAACGCCTTGTTCAAGCTCGTAGCACAACCCTGTATTCACTCGAAGCTTCAAGATGAAAGAAGACACGTCCTACTTGATATGTGGTGGGCCTCCAAGCGTCAGTGGACATATTGGCTGGGGATCTATGCTGCGGCAGCGAATGTTTGCAGGGATTGCGGTTGAGCTGATCAGGTCCCACTACAGCTTGGACACTGCCACAGACAGGCGGTAGAAGTCGGAGAAGACGGGGCCCAACGAAGCTCGTATCGTGTCCACCCGTGCTAGGCACTACGGCATTCCTCTCCGCTTGCCAAGGCCATGTGCATGTACATAGTCCTTGGCTTAACTGTCTCAACAGGCCAGGACTCTCCCTTTTTCCAGGTTGCTTTGCCAGCTCTTCCGCCTGGAAGTGCCCAACACCGTCGAACACTCGATGTCCAAACTTAGGCGCTTTGTCCACCACCTTTGCGCGTGTAGAGCCTCGCCAAGGATTTCACAACGATCCGCATTCAGAAGTTTGCATCCTCGGTAGCTTGGCAGCAGCTTCAAACTCACGATCTGGGGTCTGGGGGTGTCTCGGGCATGGCCCTTGTCAGGTGAACTTCAATGGCACCCACCGTACCCTCCCGGTGCCATGTGCCTACCAGCCTGTGCGTTCATGCAGACCTTCCAGTCGATATTGCAAAGTCAGATACGTGAAGCATTCACTTCTTCGATTTTCCATGCTTGGCTTGTGCGAACCATGCAAGGAATCTGCACACGCCATTCTTCCCGGAAGCAGAGGTTCGGGGCAGGGAAACGTCACACCTGAAATCCTTTCAATGTCTTAGAGCCAGGATGGTGCTTCGAGTCCTGAGCCCCATGTGGAGGAGAACCAATGTAGCTCAGGCTGGGGCTCTTCTGTCTCTTTCTCGCTTGCTTGGACGTGCTTGAGCCATCTGCCAGGTGTTCCAGCATCAGCGCTCTGTTCCAGACCCAAATCGCATCCCTTGTCTGATGCGCACATCTGCGGTCTGTCTCCAAGGTCTGACGGAAGGCTGCAAAGGCTCTGGCTTTTGCTGGCTGCTCACACTGCTCCTTTGTTCGCGGCTGGATCAGAGGTGGCCGTGGCGAGCTTTGCGAGAACCTGGAAGGAGACGAGGTCAGAAGATGTCAGAAGCAGTTTCAAAGATGGCGCCGCAACGGCTGACAGGGCCGTCGTTGGCGCCGCTTCGTGCAGCCGGCTGCTGGGCTCGGCTCTTGGGTCCGCGCGAGTCCTCGCCATCTCCGCTACCTCCCGCTCACCTGATCTCTGAAGGTCGAGCGCGCCACGCTGGATCCAGTTCCCGATGGACCGCGGATGTAGGTGCAGATGTAGGTGCTACTTGGACCCCTGGCCCTTTCTGCGAGAAGGGACCGTGCACTAGACTTCTTCTTTTGCCCAAGCAAGGACACATGGCTTCGATGGTATTGGCCAACTTCCGGTGATTACTTCGCTGGAGTGCCAAGTGAGGGTTTTCGGCGATTGCCCGTCTCGGCGTGAGCATCGTCGCAGACTCCACCAGGTCATCATTGCTACCTGCGAACCTGCAGACTTCATTCGAGCCTCGGAAGCACTTGGGCATTCAAGCGCACATCTGTGCTGGCAACCCAGTAACTGTGCTGGATGATGCACACTTGATTGTTGGTCTCAGTCCGGAAGAACAGAGAGAGGGAGTGCGCAAGAAAGAGAGAGATCTGTGCAAGGTGGGCTGCGCACACGCCANNGTCGCCAGCATTTTGTCTGCAAAGTCTCTTCGGTGTAGAGCTCTAGGTCTCGCACTACGAGCCTCCCCTACTCCCACAGCGACCGACACCTTCACCCCGAATTAGTTCCTTGACCGCCTGTCATCAACTTAGGATGCTGAAGATCGGATTCCGGCTGCCGGAGCCATGGAACGTTCTTGAAAAGGACAACTGACATGCCGTTGAATTGCTTGTCTGTGGACGTCTGTGGACTGATCCGCTGATCTCGGATCAGGCGGTGAGTTGCAGATATCATCGCACTGCTTGGGTTTGAGGAGGACGGAGAAGACGACGAGGGTCACGAGAAGGCTCCGGAAGGTGCGCAAGCAGCCGCTGTGTCGAAGCGGCCGAAGCCCTGCAACGATGGGAGGCGAGCGCCGCAGCCCGCGCCGCTTGAGCAGTGCGCGCGTGGTGGCTGCGAAGAGGCGAGGTCGTTGCCGATCTGCACTGCACTCACTGTCTGTACCTTCCGCTCATCTCTGATGGCATTGGTGTCTCGACTTCTTGAGATTTGGAGGCTTCTTGGCCTTCA
>CAJNJA010091919.1:2698-17797 GCA_905231915.1 Symbiodinium necroappetens
CTTAAACCCTTGAACCCTTCAACCCTTCAACCCTTAAACCCTAAACCCTTCAACCCTTCAACCCGAAACCCTAAACCCTTAAACCCTTCAACCCGAAACCCTAAACCCTGAGGGGAAGAGAGGCGTCCCTTTCGCTCCTAACTTCGCGTCAGAAAGCAGAGAGCTGGATCCTCCCAGTTCCGAAAATTAGGGGTACCTTATTTTGGGGTCCTTATAATGGGGATCCTACTATTAAGGGTACTATATTAGGGTCCCCTTTTTTCGGAAACCCCCCAGGCTCTAAATCCTCTCACCATCGACCCGAAAAATGCCAATACCTTCTCTCAAGACTCCGAACATGAACATGATACCTACTTCCACATCTTCGGTCTTGACATGACATCTGCAAGGACCAAGTCTAGAAACGGTACCTGCTGCGCAGAAACGTGGTCGTTGGTTGGTTGGTCGGCTGGTTGGCTGGTGGGTGGGGCGGGTTTCGGCGGGGGTGGGGTGGGGGTAGGGTTGGGGCGGGGTGGTTTTGTTTTGTTGGGTTGGGTTGGTTGGTTGGTTGGTTGGTTGGTTGCATGCTGCGGCGGTTCCCAAAAGCTTCCAAGTTTCCCGAAACCCTAAACCAGCTAGCACCGGTCGAGTTTGTGTTTATTGTTGACCCTCCTTGGACGCTCTTAAGCCCTAGGCTGAGCAAGGAGGGCTAGTAAACAAGATGGGCTCTTGGAATTATTGCATCGCTCGCCGTGGCGGGTACACAGTAACCGTAGACCCTAAACTCACAAACAAAGTAGACCCTGTATACCCTCAACCCTCTTAACAAAACACCCTACAGGGCTAGTATTGGCCTCAGACAGGTGGCAATAAGGAATCATAGGACTAGTAGCCAGGGCTATCAGGGCTCCGGTAAAGGTTTGTTTGAGGAGTTTTCTAGGGCTGAGGGCTTAAAAGATCATGGGAGGTAGCTAGGCTTCAAACCAAGGTAATACACACACAAATAATTTTCCCTTCTAACCCTTAATCAAACTACGTATCTGTGGGGTGCTTACAACTAGGCTTATAACTAAAGGCAGCTACAGTTATAGAGTTTCTTCTAGCCTCAAAAAGGGCACTGATAACCCGACTCCGAATCCTTAAGGTAGGTTTGGGGCTTGGGGCCAGTTGAAGGGCGTGGGGTTTGGAAGTCATGTGGGTGTTGGGTTTAGGGCCTTAGGGTCTTAGGGTTTAGGGTGTTTGAGGTTTAGGGCTTTTGGGGTTTAGGGTTTACGGATCAAGGGTATTCGATGCAGGGGTTGGGACCCGCGGAGTCCAGGCTTAACGTGGGGGCTTGGGGTTTAGGGTTTCGGTTTAGGGTTTGGCTTCAGGTTACCTCTTAAACAGTTTTTTTGGTTTTTTTGTTTTGTATTTATGGGCTCTTTTCCATCTGCATGCACAGTAGAAGTCCTTACAGGGTTTGGGGTTTCGGGTTTAGGTTACCTCTTAAACATTGATTAAACATTGAAGTAGGGCTTCAGCCAAGGATCCCTTCGGCACTGCGTTCTGGTTCCACGACTCCTCGCAACACGAACGGAGGGGCCGAAGGGTTTAGGGTTTAGGGGTTCGGAGTGTTTGAGCCATAGAATCGCAGTTCAAGACGGGCATCGTGCTTGGCGCGGTTTCGTGTTCAGGTCGGTTCAAGACTTCGTCGGTTGCTTGGCGAATGATCGGCTTTAGGCTGAACCCTAAACCCTAAACCCTAAAACCCTAAACCCCAAAACCCTAAACCCTAAATCTCTAAACCCGAAACCCTCTTTACCACCTTTTCGGGGTGTCACTGGCTCTCGGAGTTAGAGCTGAGATGAACCTGAATCTCGAACCCTGATACCCCAAACTACAGCTCCCTTTTTTGGGGAACTCATGGACCTTATGGTTTAGGGTTTAGGTTTAGGGTTTAGGGTTTGACCCTGAACATCGCTGAACCTGGAGCTCTCTACCAAGCAATTAAGGAGTGATGGCTCTCCTTCTCTTTCCCTTGTGCGACCCATGAGACAGCACTCAGACTCAACTGCAGGCTCAATCATACACACTAAACCCTGTAGATCCTGAAGCCTGATTCGGTGCAGAGTTGGGGTAAAGTCCCTGCTTTCCCAGATATCCTCAAGATCAGTGAAGAGCCTGCAGTGGCGAATCCAAAATAACCCCAAGCTCCCCCAACACTTATCCTTAGGGTTTAGGGGTTTAAGGGTTTCGGGTTCAGGGTTTAGGGCGTAGGGTTGTTTGCCTTGGAGTTTGATAGGGGCTCTGAACTCCTGTCCCGAAACCCATCTGGAGCTTGGGAAGCTTAGGCAATCTGACTTCAGCTCCAATGCAGAGGCAAAGGTACCCTATCATGAAACAAAACAAGCTTGAGGGTAACCTTGCCAATCCGAGTTCCAACAAAAAATAAGGCTTCAACTCACAACCCTAGCACCGAAAGCGTTAACACTGCACTGAACGCCTTGTCCCAGGACTTGTCATGAGACTCGGAAGCTTTGAGAACGCTGTCCTGCACCCGGGTACCAGGTTAGGACCTAAGGGTTTAGGGTTTAGGGTTTAGGGCTTAGGGGACTCTTGGCCGTAGTTGTGGGTCTAGTCTACAGTTCCTGGCAGCTTTGGGTTTGGACGAGCTTAGAGGATCCTATGTACAGTCCCCATTGTGGTTCCTTTTTTGGGGTTACCTTTTGGGATCCTTAACTGTAAAATTGGTTAAACCAAAAAAGGAACTACAATGAAGACTATAGGTATGTAATGTAAAGTGCTTGTGTAAGAGAATATGTAGGGCTTCTATCTTATATGAATCATTATTGTGAGTTGGGAAAGTATCCCCCATAACAGTAATTCTCTAGGACCCTTTGGGTTCACGCCCCTCCGACCAAAAAGCCGGACTCCCGAAGATGAACAACAAAGTTGAAGTGCACAGACCTACCTCAACTGGCCCTTAGAGCAAAACCCAAAGGGTCCTAGGTACCCTTATGGGAGAAAACGGTCCCAACTCATAATGACTAATTATTCTGAATATAGAAATCCTACATGCTACTAAATAGGTACTTGGGAAGGGGATGGGAGACGTTCTGAGGGCTTCAGGATCGGGGCATGTGTTGCTGACTGCTTGAGGGTCAATATGGGAACCTGATAACGAAACTTTGTCTGTTTATTAGGGTTTTTCATCTTGAACCCAATATTTTGGAGTTGTATTAGTCAGTTTCCTACATTATCGGGTTGAGGTCATTACAGGGCTTTACAAGGCTTTGTGTTGATAGCTCCTTGTCCTCCTGTACATCCAGGCGAACTTGCTCAATGAGCTTTGGGTGCGGGGCTTAGCGTGCGCTCTTGAGTTCCGGGGCCTTCGTCATCTATTTCTTGAAACATTGTGTTCAAGGCTTCAGGCTGGTTGCCCATCTGCTCCTTCGTCTGTTTGATGAAATCGTTGGCGATTCAGGCATCACCCATGCGTGAGAGACCCTTCTACTGAGGCTGCTTAAGGTTCGAAGGAAACCACCGAGAAGCTACTTCTAGTTTGTCGAGGAAAGGGTTGGGGAATGCTTGCCCTTTGTGCGGCCTGCTGTGAAACATGCCAACAGCCCCCCAAGCTGTGGGGAATCAGACCGAATCATAAACAAGGCTTCGGGCTTGGGTGGTTTAGGGTTTAAGGTTTGGGGTTGGTGGTTTAGGGCTTAGGGCTTAGGGTTTATAGAGTTCGGAAGATAAGCACGTCGCATCTCGTTATATCTCCCTATGCCGCGAACCTGGCTCCCTTATGCACTCCTTGTGGTAGAAGGCCGCAGAGAACCCTTGAAGGAATCCTTCAACGAACCATTAGACAACCCTTTCGACTGTAAAAGCAAAAACCCCTACAACATGGAACCCACAAAAAAAACAGCCCTTGAATGGAACCTCTTGTAGAAACCCCCCCTCATAGACTCCCCGAGCCCTTGCTGGAAACCTAGAGAGCTCCTGATTACCCTTAAGGACCCAAAAGAGCCTTAAACATAAGGGCCCTATACCCATATACTATGAATCCCTATATGGTATATGAACCTTAAACCCTTCTAGGGTTCATTTCGTCTTTAAGGACTAATGTGCTTCGGTCGGCCTCCAGGCTGTTGGCATCCACCTCCTGCTCTTTCGTCGTAGTGGCAAGGGTTCCAGGTGTCAAGGTTTACGACGCTATCAGGTTCGAATAGGGTTTAGGGTTTTCAGGTTTGATTTGAAGATTTCCACGGCTTTCAGGGACCCTCGGCACTTCTTGAAGGTCCGGGGGCTTAGACTCAAGCCTGCGGAGTGAACGGCTCCATGGTATTGAACTTGCGGAGGCCTTCTGTGCGTTCTTGACAACTCTGGAAGTTTCAAGTTTCACTTTGCCCAACGCTAGTGCCGAGTTCACATTTCGTACATGTCTGTAGTTTAAGCCACTAAAGAATCTAGTCGCTAGGTGTCGCTTGCTTTGACAGGGACTAGAGGTATACTCTTTTAAGTATCTGCGGCTCTACGGCTTTCTGGGTGGGCAGCAGGGACACAACATTTGCTTGTGGAGGAGTATCAAAATGCGGGTCATGGGCTTCGGCGCTAAATCACCGGTCCCGCGACACGCCCTAAACCATAAAAAGACCATAAAAAGGCCTCAGCCCCCCCCCCCCCGCCCTCCCAAAAAACCAAAAAAATTAGGAAAAACAAGGGCCCAGCACCTGCACAAGGCTGCTACAGCAGATTACAGTCTACATACTTTCAATGCCCAGGCGCGCCCTAAACCCGACGGGGCGCCTGAGGTCTTGGCCACAGGAATACGTGTTTGGAATTGGAGCCGTGCCGTGGCTTCACCTGGGCGAGGAAAGAGTTAAGCCTTTTGGACTTGGGTCCTGCAGTCCTCAAGCTTCTTAAGCCCAAGCGATTCTTCAGTCACCGCAGAATCTCTGCCGACAGACTCAGAAGCACGAAGAGAAAATACCATAATAGCAAAACATTCCTGATGTCCTTTTTCCCAGAATGGACTAGTGATAGAGCTGCTGTGTTGCAAGACAGCTGCATGTGGCACCATCGAGATTTCCTTGCCTTCGCACCGTAGTACGTGGCTCAACGGCTTGAGCATCAACATACTTCCAGCAGCAAGACCGTACGAGAATTCGCAACTGCCGCGGGTAAAAGACATGCTCACTGAAACAGCACTAACACTCGTTCCGATCGAAGTGACTCTACTTGAGCTTCTATGTGCTGAAAACAGCCATGATGATGCTGCGATAGTCGGGAGACGGCGGGGAAGAGGTATCGCGGAAGACACGGCAAGGAGTCAATATGTACATGCAAGGCCATGCGTGTTTCTGTATATGCGAGTGTACCTATCAGCAAGTATACATTCATGCATGCACATACTTGTTTACTTGCAATTTACGTTAACATTTTTGATCGTGCGTGCACTCCTGCACGGCACATGCGTACATACAAACAAGCACGCGCTCCTTAGAGGGTGTCCGGTCTGCAGGGTCAAAACAAACTTCAAACCTCTGTTCCAAAGAAACCGCAATCATCCCTGAAAGCTTCAACCCTTAATGCAGAACTTAATAATAAAAAAAGGTGTTGGGGCCCATCATACTATAATATAAGGACCCCTTAAGGAATAATACAGGTACAAGTAATCATTTAGGCATCAACCCCTTACCCTATAGCCGCTCAGCCCCAAAACAAAACCTTGCGACGACGTGGCAACCATGGGCTCGGAGCTCTTTACCAGCATCTTCGACAGCTTCTGCAAACCAGTTGCGTCTCCCTTTCGGCTGCCGTGTGTTGGACGAAAGAACCCAAGTTTTTGGATGTAGGGAATATATAGTCATAAAGTTCAGGGTTTAGAGGAATCATGAAGAATTCGCTGCATCTGCTCTAAACCCGAAACCCCAAGGAGTCCGAGCACATCTGGTCAGGAAAGTGCAGTAACTGACCTCCACTATTTTCTACGGATTCCTCCACGAAGCCTGACGAACGAGTGACACTTTTCAACGCTGGCACTTTCAAAGACATTGGGAAGGGTCCTTCCATCGCAGACATGAGATTACAGAACAAAAAGAACTGTTCCAGTTTTTTGAGTGTCTAGTCTACTGCACCGATGCCACATCTGCGACAAGGAATCCGAAAGATATGTTGGGAGAGGACTGTAGTGGACTGTAGACATTGGCAGGCGCCGAATCCGAAGTCACCGAAGCCAACCAATGCACAGCAATGCCAGGCAACGCAACGACGTACACTAAAGCGAAACAAAAATATAAATAAAAATGTAAATATACATATACATATCAATATATAAGTATCAATATATATATATATGTGTATATATGTATATATATATATTCAAGTTGTCTGAGGCTATGCAAAGTAGCTCGACCACAGGATAATGATGCACATCAACAACGTGCTCGGCCGCAAATGCGGAAGGGCTCGAGACATCTGACAAGTCTGTCTGAGCAGATCTTGAAATACCAGGAAGGGAAAGGGCGTTAAAAGAATGAGTCGGGTACGAAGCAGCTAAGCTACTAATGCCATGCAGTACGCTGCAACTGCATCTTGCCTCTGCTGCTGCAAGCCTGGAGTGTCATGTAGATCCAACCACATTGGTACAAATTGGTGCAAAACCTGTGAGACCTCACCACATGCAGACCCGACGTCATGCAAAGCAAGGACGTAGTGAAGCCGGCCACCTCCGCGGAGAGTGTGTCACAGCCAGAGTGCAGCCTCGATGAGCTTTGACGATCAAAACGAAAGGCCAACTGAGAGCCAGTTGGCCTCAGGGTCCACTAGGTGCACGCGTGCTTGCGACTAGATAGAACCGGTCCAGACTTCGCCAAAGAAGGCTTCGTGACGCGTCTCAACCGTCATCTGGAAGGCCTGTGGGTTCTTTCTACACGAAAGAGGTATTGGTCGAGCTGACGAACATAGAGCTGGTGTGCAGTGGCGTCTGGTGGCTGGGCGTCCTTGGGCGGTGCTGGTAATGTCTTAGGCACGTAGCACACCTTCTGACTGTGGCAGCTTCCACTGCACCCCATGGCTGCAACCGTACAGGCTTAGCTCTTCTGTTGTCCATTTCGCTCGCGTGCGAAGCCCTGGCAAGTCCGTCAGTGTAGCTATTTTACGTCTAGAGCCGCGAAGTCCTTAAAAGCAGAATCATGAGGCTAATCCCAACTACCCTGAACCGCATCCGGAAAACGTCTCCACAAATCCACCGGCCCTCCCGTCTCCGACGGGACTGGGATACCATCGGTGTGGGCATCGGACGGAGCATGGATCCAATGTCATGCATAGGCGTGGACCAACGACGAAAGAGTGTAGGATTTCTTCTTTAAAATCTACACGGACACAGTTTACCCTTTAACAAACGTCATGCTTGCAACCTCACAGATGAAATGTGCTACTTGAGAGCCGCTAAACGCCATCAGCTTGTCAAAAAACCGAAACCTTGTGACATCGTCAGAGCTTTGGGCTACAGACCCCAAAATCCAAAACCCTAAACCCTAACTGAAGCCCTAAACCCCAAAAACTAAAACCCAAAACGGTAAACCCGAACTGAAGCTGCGGGGTGCCTTCCGAGCATGGCCCAGGAGTGGCAGGTGGCGCTCCCCTTTTAGAAGAGCCTCGGCTGTCGATCTGAGTTTGACCGTAGGGGCCCTAGGGTTTAGGGTTTAGGGTTTCAGGGTTTAGGGTTTAGGGTTTTAGGGTTTTACGTTTTAGGGTTTAGGGTTTAGGGACATACCCGAAAACAAGTGAAACCCCAAAAGCACCAAGCCCTACAACCCTGAGCTAAGCTGTATTTTTCTCTCACATTGCGGCCATAGATTCCATCGTCCGCTCCACTTGCTCGAGCTTGTCATCGAGCCAGACCAACTCCTGCTGATCATGTTTGGGCTTTCGGGATTTTTAGGGCTTAAGGGTTTAGGGTTTAGGCTTACGGGTTTTTAAAGGGCTTAAGGGCTTAAGGGCTTAAGGGTTTAGGGTTTAGGCTTTCGGGTTTTAGGATGGTTTACGGGTGGCCCCACCTAGGACTGTAGTCCGGCCCTAACCCTCCAGGTGCAGACCATAATAGGGCCCCCAGGGGCTCTAGTACCCTATATAGTAGGTACCTGGGGGGTTAGGGTGGGATCACTTAATTTAGGCTCAAGATAATCCGACTGTCTTGTATCCAACAACAATAGGAAATACTACATTTTGGGGACTAGGCGTTCGCTTGCCGAATATTCATGCACGCTCCCAAAGATGTGTACTCTCCCAAACACTCAGCTTTAAGGCCACCGTCCTCCCCGCAAGTACGCAACTGTTCGGCTTGATTGGAGTTGTAGGGGGTTGGGTGGCCGTATATAAGGCTTATTCTCGGTGGAAAGACACGGCTGTACTACAGGGTAGAGGACCTTGGGGTCGATAGGATAAGTTCTGTCTTTGCTTTTTGTTTTAATGGTGGGAGTCTACCAACGTATGCTTTTTACAAGGTTGCAGGGTCTAGAGTTTGGGTTTAGGGTTTTGGGCTAGGTCATGGGAGTTTCTGTCCAAGGATGTAGATTGTGGAGTTTTAAGAACTTTCAGGCACAGGAAGTTGGTTCGGAGTGGGCTCTTCAAACGCAGGGGAACCCTAAACCCCAAAACTTGAGGCGGAAAACTCTACACACCCAAACCGTAAACACCCTAAACCCGAGATTCTCACGCCATGCAAAAAGGGGAGTTGCTATAGCCATAACCTTCTCAGGCAGTGTGCACGCCCGAAGTTTGCGGTACTCGTGCTCACACGCGCTAGTCACATCATTAGCATTCTGTAGTACCTATAGGCTCCATTGCAATTCCTTTCTGTGGGTAAGACTTTAAATTTAGGATCCCATAAGTTAATCCCCAACAGGAACTACTATGGAGCCTATTTGGAGGCCAAGGGGACTTAGTCAGTGAGTTATAAGTAGAATTATAAGTACCCTAAATGGAGTTACCCTAAAAAAAACCCTAATTCTAACCGACTTACTAAGTCCCCGGGGCCTCCAAGTAGGGTCAGGCATTAAATTCTAAACCCTGAACCCTAAACCCTAAGCCCTAAACCCTAAACCCTAAGCCCTAAACCGTTAAACCCTAACCCTAAACCCTAAGCCCTAAACCCTAAGCCCTAAACCCCAAACCCTAAGCTCTAGATTAAAGCTTCAAAGCCTATGGGTAGATCCAAGGCCCGGATTCCCAAAGCCTTCAGCTGCCATGGTCCCGGCTCCAACGACCGAAAAAACCCACACCCAAAACTACGGCATCTCTATCCCATAGGCCCCTAAGTAGTTCCTTTTTGGGATTACCTTATAGGATTCTAAATATAAACCATAAAAAAGGAACTTCTTAGGGGCCTATCTCTAACTGAGAGGTCTGAATACAGTGGTCCCTTACTTATCAGAATCGCTTTAGACTGAAACTTAAACGGTTGCTGCAGGATGTAACCCGAAACCCTGTTCTGACTATTGAGGCCCCATTTGATGGAGCTCCGCTCCTGCCGCTTTTCCTTGTAGGAGAGGCCGATGCGCTTATTCATCACCTCAAGACGTGGTGAAACGGTTTCTATGGGACTTAGGGTCTATAGGGCTTGGGGTCAGGGGTAAATGCTTGCGCATTAGCCCTAAACCCTAAACCCTGAACCCTAAACCCTAAACCCTACACCCTAAACCCTAGACCCTAACCTAAACCCTAACCCCAATGTCTGAAAGCCTGAAGCCAAAGCCGGAACCTGTGGCCTGACAGAAAGATCCAGACCCCCAGTCTGAAATACGCCCGTTTTGTCGGGGTTCGTCAGGGGCTTGTGGGGTTAGGGATACCCATAGGCCCCTAATAAGTAGTTCCTTCTTGGGATTACCTTATATAAACCATAAAAAGGAACTACTTAGGGGCCTATGGATAGGGATGAATAAAGGGGAAAAGCGTGTGCTCAAAGGAGCCGTCCCCTTGGAACAACTCCACTCGGGCGATTCTTGTGCATTCGAGCGGTTTTTGAGTTGTGTGCATTCAAGGCCCTAAACCCTAAACCCGCTGTTACTGAGAACGCTTCAAGGTTGTGCGGCTTCAATAGTCCCAGAGATTTGGCACTAGACCCTGGAGTGCTTCGGGTCTTTAACTAGAGGGTCCATCGCAAAGACCACACAGCTTAGGGTTTAGGGTTTAGGGAATCGAATTCAGAACCATGCGCTGACAGGTCGCGCAACGCCAGTCCTTGACCGAGTTGCCTGCACGGTCTGGTGTAAACCCTAAACCCTATAAACCCCAGAGCCCATGTTGACAAGGGCTTTGGCAGGACATGCGGGAGGGCCAGCAATACACCACTTAAGCAAACCGGATTAGGGTTTGGGACTTTAGGCTTTGGGGTTTAAGGTTTATGGTTTAGGGTTTAGCAGTTTAGGGTTTAAGGTGCAATAAACGCTACGTCAACCCTCCTCTCAGACCTCAGAAGTCAGACGTCTGCTCGAACAAAACTGAAGCCCCAACGATCCGAAGAATGGTCCACCACGCCACGCCAAGGTTAAAGCCTACACCCTAAGGGTCGAAGTACCTCAAATAGTAGGGTTTCAAGGTCCAAAAACCATTCAGAGTATGGATTTTGGGACCTACAACCCTACTATTTGGGTACTCGGACCCTCTGGGAAACATCAAATCTAAACCCTAAACCCTGAACACTAAAAAGAGCCACAAGGATCCTGAACATTTGGCCAAGGAGCATATATAGAAAAGACTCTAGTTGGTTTCATCATGGACGCCGCCTGCGTGGCTGTGGCGTTTAAGGGTTTGGGGTTTGGGGTTTAGGGGTTGATGGGTTGAGGGGTTTAGGGGTTTAGGGGTTTAGGGCAAACCCAAAGAGTCCTTTAAGGCCTAACCCCAATCCCCGAAAAGTAGGTAAAGTCATGGCCCAACACCCACGAAAGGCTACTTTTCCACATACTTTCAGGGTTTAGGGTCCTAAACCCCTAAACCGTAAACCCCAAACCCTAACATGCTTTTGGGTCTAGGTAAGTACATGGAGCCTCAGGGGCTTTCACGAAAATACCTCGAATCGTGCTGGGCTCCTAAATGCGAAGTAGATGGAGCCTGGCTTCGCTCTCTCTCTCTCTCTCTCTCTCGATCTATATCTATATCTATATCCATATCTATATCTATATCTATATATAATGTCGGGGCCTTCATAATTCGAACAGGGTTTGCGGTATGTTATACTATGGCCCCTACATACATTACCGTGTGAAGCGCAAGGAAGCGAAGAATCTCTGCCAGTTCCTAGCCCGATGTTCGAGATGAGGGTGCTAGGACTTCCACATGCACGATCAGCTTAGTTGCTGAGTTCATAAGGCTTAGGGCTCAGGGGTTTTAGGGCTTAGGGTTTAGGGGCTTAGGGTTTAGGGATTAGGGGTTTAGGGTGCTTAGTTGCTGAGTTCATAAGCACAAAAAAAGTGTACACTTTCAGTTCTATAAGGGATCATCTTATCCCAAAAAAGTTTAAAGTGGACCCATTCAGCTACTAATCAGTCCCGTTTTCTATTGTGAGTAGTTGGGTCTCGGGTATTGATACGAGCGTTCAAGGCTCTTCACTCTATAGTGTCGCGAACCTACGGGTACAAGCTAAGGCATGTTATGTTGCAACGCTCCCAATTACTACTATCCCAAAACCCAACTACCAGTGTTGTGGGGTCGAGGGTTGGTCGGGTGCAGGATTTAGGCTACAGGGTGGAAGGTGGGTCCCCACGAATCATATGTTGAACTCCCCAAACTTGAAGCCGTGACGTCTGTAAGCCGGAAGACCCTGAACACCCAAAAAGCCCTCAAACCCAAACCCTAAACCCTGAAACCCTAAAACCCTAAACCCTAAACCCTGAAACCTAAAAAACACCCTCAAACCCTATTTTGTTGCCCAAAATTCATCCCGCAAGTAACGCCCGGAAGATCCCCAAGCCCTTGTATGTCTAACAAAGCCATATAAACCCTAAACCCAAAACCCTACCTGTAGCCGGAAAGACCTACCTTTTTAAGGAAGGGTATATAGACCCATAACAAGGAACCCTAAACAGGTAGGTCTTTTCGGCTAGAGGGTAAACCCTAACCCTATCAAGCTTCCCAAAACCAAGAACACCCGGAATCGGAGAACCGGTCCTTGCTTCATGAAGGCAGCGCGCTGTGCAAGCTGGTCAGCTGCCCCAAGATCCTGGGAACAACATGAGGGTTCGGATGTCTTTGGATGCCCTATAAACCTTGAAACCCTTAAAGCCGGGGGGCTGTCAGCCCTATGAACCTTGAAACCTTTCAAGGGGGGGGGGGGGGGGGTGTAGGGCTTCTAGGGCTTATAGTGCTTAGGGTCAAGCGTTTGGGGTTGAGATGGGATTTGGCATCGGGTCGTTTAGGATTTACGGCTTCTTGGGGTTTAGGGTTTTTAGCGTTTAGCAACGTGACTTTGGCGGTGGAGACCCCGCGGCTTGTTGTTACGCGAATGGAAAATTGAAAGTGGGGTGCTGGTTTAGGGTTTGGGGCCTTGATAGTTAGAGTAGGGTTTTGGGGTATGCTAAAGCATAATTCCATTAAGGAACCTCCGCAATAGTATTGCGACGTGGTAATTATTTAGGCCCCTCTATTTGGGGCCTTCGCAATTGGATTTGTTGGTCGAGGGCTTTGGGTTGATTTTCTGGGAACAGGCTGCTGGCTCCATCAAGTCGAGGTAGGGTTTTTACAGCATATAGGGTTTTGGGCTTTGGGCTCTGAGCTTGGAGTCTAGTATGGCACTTTTGGGGTTTACGGTTTGGCGCGTGTGGTTTTGAAAGTAGGGCGTTTACATCGGATCCTGTGATTCCATACTGCACTCCCTCCCCCAACCCTAAACCCTAAACCCTAAACCTTAAATCCTAAACCCTAAACTCTAAATCCTAACCCTAAACCTTGGGTCCTAAACCCTAAACCCTAAACCCAATACTGCCAGGTGTCGCCATGGGTTTTGGCAAGGTGCTTTACCAAGCCTGCGGCCAAGTGGAGCGGGCTGGTAGAAGTTTTTTTTCTTTCTTATGTAGACCTAAACTTAAACGCCTAAAGCCCAAACCCCGAAACCCTAAACCCCTAAACCCCCAAACCCTAAAGCTGTTGGGCACGGAGAGTACCAAGAGAGACCCACAAAGCGAACACAAGCTCCTTCCAAAGCCCCAGGAGCAGAACTCGCAGCCCGTACCACTTTACCAAACACTAAACCCTATAATTTGGTTTAGGGTTTAAGGTTTAGGGCTTAGGGTTTCGTAAGAGTCAGGGTTTAGGGTTTAGGGTTTAAGGTTTAATTAGGGCTTAGGGTTTCGTAAGAGTTAGGTTTAGGGTTTAGGGTTTAAGGTTTAGGGCTTAGGGTTTCGTAAGAGTTAGGGTTTAGGGTTTAGGGTTGAAAGGGTTTAGGGTTTAGAGTTTAGGGTTTAGGGCTGGGTACTGCCCCCATACAGTAACAGTCTATAATAGGGCTAGTATTAAGGGCCTTATATATCCATATTATGAATACTATCCAACTGTGACTGAGTGGGGGCAGTATCCAACCTATAATACTAAACTAAACCCTGAGCCCAGAACCCAACACTAAAAAAGACCCTACAATCCTGCTCCCTAAACCTTGCACCCGAAACCCTGAAACTAAAAATTAAACCTTGCTGTTGATGATATAATCCTGCATTACCCATAATTAATAAGGAATAAACCATAACTCCCACAGTTTAGGGTCCTAAAGGTCATGCAGGATTTAGATCATCAGCCCTAGAGCCCTAAACCCTAAACCCGAAACCTTAAACCCTAAACTCTAAACCCTGAACCCTAAAACCCTCAACCCCAAACCCTGAACCCTGAACCCTAAAACCCTCAACCCTAAAACCCTCAACCCTAAACCCTGAACCCGAAACCCTCAACCCTAGAACCCTAGAGCCCTAAACCCGTAAACCCTGACCCCCAAACCTTGTTGCTCCTACGCGGCTAGGACCCAGGGCTACGAGGTGGAGGCCGACCCACGACACGACCAGGGTCCAGGCTCGAGGGGCTTAGGGCTTTGGGTTTATAGGGTTTAGGGTTTAGGGCTTATAGGGTTTAGGGCTTAGGGGTTTACAGCTTTGGGTAGGGTTTTTTTTGGGGCTTAGGGCTTGTAGGGCTTGTAAGGTTTAGAGGGTTGAGGGTTTATAGGGTTTAGGGTTTATGGGGCTTATAGGGTTTATCGGGTTGAGTGTTTAGGGCTTATAGGGTTTAGGGTTTTGGTTTAGGGCGCTATTCTTACAATTATTGCCGCTGCTGCGTGCTTTCGAGGGCAACTACGACGACGAACATGACACTTTCCATAAAGCCTTCGCATAGTTCTGGTTGGTTGAGACTTCGGGCCATAGGTCCTGCAGCAGCCCTGAACATCCACCACTTTCAGGGAAATTGTATAGGCATCCCTAACAATGTATATAACTAGTTCGTAAATATTCGGTCGGGCTACAGGGTGGAGTCATAAAGCCCCAACACTTAGAATACGGCTTTCGGGTACAAAACGAGATTTTCAGTAAATCGTTCAGAACCCGTGAGGAATTGTTTTACTGTTCCGAGCTCTGTTAGTAGGGGGGGCTTGCAGAATCCCGTCTCTTAGACTGCCTCGACGTTGTACCGTCCGTTGATCTGCATCTCCTGCACGTACCTCCAGCTATGAACGGCTTCTGGCAAAGGGAGCAATGACCCAACTGGAGAACTGCGGAAGCATTCAGAATTCAGAATCCACACCATCGTCAACACCTCATCCGAGAGCATCCGGCGGCTGCCCCAAACCGCTATAAGCCCCGAACGCTTATCGCAGCTAACCCCTGAACCTAAAAGGACTCCCAAGAAGGAGTGCTCCACATGGGCAGCTCTCTAGATTAGGGTCCCTTTTTCGATACACCAAAATAGTACGGCACCCTTACAAAAAAAGGGCCCTAAAAGGGACCCTAAACCCTAAACCCAACTCCTTAAATCTAGACAACTACCCACATGGCCCAAGGCACTTCTCGGCATAGTCAGCACCTTAGGCGGCGCGGCTTCCGAGTCGAAGGCCGAAGATTGGGGGTTTAGGGCTTCGGGCTTGGGGTTTTTGGGGTTTTAGGGTTT
>CAJNJA010091930.1:0-19674 GCA_905231915.1 Symbiodinium necroappetens
CCCGCCCCCGAAAAAAAAAAAACCGCACAAAAGTGCGCAGGAGAAGCTCGAGTCGCTCCTTCGCCTGGCGATTCAGCCGCCGAGCCTTCAAAGTTGGTTTCTGGATCTCCTCTAAAGGGATCTATTAGGGTTTAGGGTTTAGTGTATGGATCTCCTCTAAACCCAAAGGCTCCATGTACCCATATAGTATACCTTAAAGGGGCTCCTATATAGGTACTTTAGGGTCTAAGTATATAGTATATGGGTACATGGAGCCTCAGGGCTTGAAAGGGATATATGGGCGCGTTCTCTAGGGTTTTCCGTTTAAGGGGATCTACAGAGGTTCTACAGGGGTTCAGAGCCTTTAGGGTGTTAGGGCCTTTAGAGTCTAGGGTTTTAGGTTTTAGGGCCTTTAGGGTTTGGGGTTTAGGTTGTTTAGGGCCTTTAGGGTTTTGGGGGTTTGGGGTTTAGGGCCTGTAGGGTTTGGGCACTTTAGGGTTTGGGGGGTGTGGGGGTTGAGGGTTTAGGGTGTTGGGATTTAGGGTTTATCGGGATTAAGGGGTCCCGAAGAGTTTGTACAGTATGGGGTTTAAGTTTAGGGGCCTTAATGAATAGAATAGCGCTCTTTTTTACAAGTTCCTTTAAATGGTTCTACAAGGGTTCCTAGAAGGGCTTTGGGTTTAGGTTTGGGGGTATAGTGTTTATTAGCTATAGTATGTCTTAGACAGGCTGAGGGATTTTTGGACATGCTTCTGGTGTTTCTCAATGGCAGATTTCCATCCACCCCTCCGAAAACGGAGGGTCACAAGAGCTGGCATCGACATGGCTGAGGAGCTGCCTGGGTCCACTTTGAGGGTTTGGTTGCTAGAGCAGTATGCATGGAGCCTACTGTTGCCGAAACACTAGACTAGATGCACTAAATGAGTTCTGGGGCCCGCGATGGCAACGCTTTTGTCCTCACGTTGTATTACCCAGGACGACAGAACAGTTTACGTGCCCGACTTTCTCACGAACATTCTTGTGCCCTTCGACACGAGGGACATGGTTGTTTGGCTTCATGCCTGACTACAGCCCTTGTGAAACACGGTGCGTGGAATTTGCGGCTTCTGCAACAGGATATGCCACGGCGAATGTTCCTACGCCTAAAGGCACGACGTCTGGTGCACATAGCAACAATGTGAACAGAGACTATTCGAGTGGTGGGACAGGAGCCGAAGATGCTTGAGCCATGTCGCATTGCACTGCGGAAGAGCGCAGCACAGGTTGCTGTTTCAGGATTACCTGTAGGGTTTTAGGGTTTAGGGTTTAGATTTGAGGGCTCAAGGGGAAAGCAAGTTCACAAGTGTATCAAAGCACGATACCGCTAAAGAACGCCACCACAATGAACTTGAAGTGAATCCAGTCCCCACAAAGCTGGACAGTCCTAGGGCCCTGCGTATACCAAGGAGTAATACGAGTTGCTTTGCGTTGATGTTTCTGGCTTCTGGCTTCCGCGAGTTAAGCAGATTTGGTGTGGTTGAGGATCTGGCTTTGGGTTGAAGGGCTTCAAGGCTTAGGTACATTTTACCCTAAACCCTAAATCCTAAACCCTAAACCCTAAACCCTAAAAGCCCTAAACCCTAAACCCTATAAACCCTAAGCCCTATAAACACCAAATCGTAAACCCTTGGTTGCGGAGGGTCCTCTTCTTAGAGGCTTTGTGGGTTTTCTTTTTCAGGGGGTCTATGATGGGACCCTTAAGGGTTCAGTGCGCCAGACCTGGGGTATTTTAAGCTTGAGTTTAGGGCTTTAGGGTTTTAGAGTTTAGGGTTTAGGGTTAGGGTTTAGGGTTTAGGGTTTAGGGCTTAGGGTTCAGGGTTTGGGTTTTAGGGTTTAGGGGTAGGGTTTAGGGTTTAGGATTCTTTAGTTTCGAGCCTATGCGGGTTGTGGGTTCACGGTGTGAGCTTCAGTTGTGTGGTGGTTCTTTCGTTGGGCCCAACAAGTCTGGCCGTATTGGTGAGAGTAGCATTGAAAAGGGATTAATAAAGAATACCACTTCTGCCAGCCTCGGGTATGTCTTCGGTTTAGTGTTCAGAGTCGTGGCGTTTAGGGAGTCAATGGCCGTGGTTCGATTTGCACAGGATCAGTCATCAGGGACTCCCCCGAATAAAGACGCCATAGCAACTGCAGTCATAGCTGACAGCAGGCAGTCATTATCATTGCAGGCATGACCATCAACTTCATGGTTACTGTCATCTCGGCCATCTGCAACGTCAGCCACAAACATCAAACCCTAAACAGTATGTATACCCAAACATAAATAGGCACCATATACCCACACGGAAACCACCGTCCGGCGTATACATCAAGATCATACGTTGCTGCCCAGGCACTGCCACGGATTCGGACTTATGTCCCTGGCCTGCAGATACTTCTTGGTTGGGTTTTTTGTCAAGCTCAGAGAGTCCACAATGCCTTGATGTGCAGTTGGTATCTACGGTCGTGCAGTCCGCAATATCCTCCGCATCCGCCGATCTTCCTGCGGGTTTGGGGTGGGTTTCGATCCCCCTGCCCCATGCGTCTTCATGAGGATGAGAACGGTCACCGAAACTTCTCACAGATATCCCCAAACCTTATAAGATCCTAAACCATATTATGCCCTAAACCTTAAACCCTAAACCCTAAACCTTAAGACCCTAAACCCTATTATACCCTACACCCTAACACCCTAAACCTCGAAGTGCAACAGTGTACCTTAGAATGTCTACTTGTGCCTTTTGGGGCTCCTGCGAAGTCTAGTGTATATGGGCATACAGATCGTCGGGGCATACAAGGCCTATTGTTATTTTGTATCCTAATTTAGGGGCTGAGTAGGTAACCTTTAACCTTTTGGGGCTTGTAAAATCCTAATATAATTCCAAGGGTTAAACTTTTGGGGCTAAAGTACTCGGCCCCTGAGCTAAAGTTACTGGACCATTTTAGCCCTACCTCTAGGCTCCATTGTAGTTCCTTTTTTGGCTTAGCCAGTTTTTTTATTCAGGATCCACTTCTATGGGGACTGTATTCGCACTATATATAGGCATACCGCAAAGCAATGTTATCGAAGGATCCCTTACAGTCAGGAACCCAAGAACCAACCCTTTCAGGCCCAAAACATAAAGCTCAATCAATGAACCGTGCTTAGGGCTTAGCGTTTAGGCTTGAGAAAGGGTTTTTAGGGTATGCCAGGTATGCGGTCTCGGGGACTCTGTTTAGGCTTCAGTGCATCGGGTTGAAGGTTTGGAGTTGAGGAGAATTTGGGCTTTGGAGTTCAGGGTTTAGAGTTTACCTGTAGCTCCAAACCCTACAGAACAGGAGGTTCTGACCCCATAGTTATGGGCTACAGCTCTTAAGCAGTAGGTTTTTGGATCCCCAGGTAGGCTTGTAGATTTCGGAGTTTACAAGGTGCTGCTATACACCAGGAGGCACAGGGAGCTTGCAAAGTTGCCTATAATCCTGGAAGCCCAATGCACCTTTATCAAGAAGCTTGCCTAAAACTTATACTAATCCCTAAACCCTAAACCCTTGGGTTTTTCCGTAATCCAAGGTGCATTCCTACTTGGGGGGCTTTGGACTCTCTTGGAACAGGGGTTGTAAGCATTCCTAAACCGGCTAACTTACATATCCCCATGAGACGCGTATTCATGAACTCCGTTTCTCCCCATAGAACCATGCAGGTTTGCAGATCTCCCAGAGGGTTTAGGGTTTAGGGTTGGGTTTAGGGTTTAGTTTTGCTTAAATGGAGCCCCTTTTTCAAAGCCCGTATGCACGAATGGCAGAAGCCCCTGACTGTACTTGGGCACTTACCCTTGGGCCGAAGGGGTCCAAAACATTTAATTGGTCATTAGTCAGATACCTATCCTGAAGTGTTTGTATGACATTACCTAAAGGATCATACCCAAGTCCTTCTTAGGGTACCTAGGTGTTTGGTTTGGATCTGTTGTGTAAGCCAGAGACCATGGCAGCAGGGGCTGTGCAGTGGATGCCATGCAGGTGGGGAGGTTGGGAGGTTGGGGTTTGGGGGGGGGGGGGTTGGGTTTCGAGGATGCTGGAGACCAGTTACAAGCGCATCGCAGTAGGAGCAGGCGTGCCGAGAGAAGCCTGAGCAACGAGGACTTTCTGGAGTTCAAGTCGCAGGCAGTGGAGTTTGGCAGCGCCATGCTTGAAAATGTTCTTGACAAGCTGTCAGATGAGCCTGGATCTCATCTCCAAGATGTGACCACCGACCCACACCCGCTACTATAGACCGTACTATAGACCAGGTAGTAGGTAGCGCCCATAGTGCGAAGATTCCTCTTTGCGGGACCCTCAGGTTTAAGAATCCCCAAGCCCAAAGCCCTAACTCATATTCTAAAGGTCCAAAAGTAATTGCCCAAAAGGGCTAGAAAGGCCAAAGTAGATGCTTATATGAGCACATGGACCATAAGGGGTATGGCTGGAGTGGTTCGTTAAGGCCCTGACCCTTCAGGGATTCAAGAGGGAGAAGCCCCACCCCCCAAAACAGATTTCCTTTTGTTTTTTTGTTTTTTTGGGGGGTTTTGATGATACCGGTAGCAGACCGCAAGAATCGTGAGAACAGCAAGAGTAGCAGCAGTAGTTGTAAGCAACGGCAATACGGGGCCCTTGCCCTTTCCACGGCTTGGTCCTGTGACCCTAAACCCTAAACCCTTTGTGTTGATGCTTCGAAGGGCGGGGATATCGCTTTTCTCGCTTTGGCGCCCAGGTAGGTGTTCTTTCCGAGGCCTCAATGGGGGGCGGGGAACGGGGCGTTTGGGTTTTTGGGTGTTAGGCTTTTGGATTTGTTGGTTTCGGGTTTTGGGATTCAGAGTTTTGTGTTTTGGGGTCTTCGCATGTAGGGTTTAGCAGTTAGGGTGTTGGTTGTAGGGTTGTTTGGATTAAGGGCTTGGGATTCAATCATGTATTGAACAACCTTTCCTCCTTAAAGCATATAGTAATGGTCTAATAGTGAATCCTTCCTTCGATCAGGATTGCGATAGTGCCCCAACCAAGCATCTAACAGTGATTTTCTACTCCGACTACCAACATACAAACAAAGCGTCAATCATCATAAACACAATCACCTATAGTTTGTTGGATCATGTGAACCCTCACAGCAATATGCTGGGATTGAAAGAAAGGGTTTCACCAAGTTCGTTTAGTTGGCCCTGTAAGTAGCCGTTGCATTCCTGCAGATCCATGCGCCCAAGGGTTCTTGTCCAGGTTGTTTTAGTTTTCTAGTATGAGAGGTTGTATGAGGTTTGCTGAGAGCTTTGACAGTGTTAGCGTATATGAGGGTTTGTATGGGGTTCAGGGTTTGGGGTTTAGGATTAGGGTTAGGAAGTAAACTATAGGGTTTTGGCAGGTTTCAGCGCTTATAGAGTCTACATTTGGGCATGAATGCGGTTGCTGCAGAGCAACATCGAGGCCAAAGTATCTTAACATACACATGGACTGGACCCTTAAGACGCGTTAGCGGAGGTAATATAAGCAGGGGTCCATACTGTTCCTCAGCCATCGCTATTCACCATGGTCGTGGTTAGGGTTTCGGGCAATATAGCCAATATAACCTAGGGACCTAAATCATTATCATTATCAATAACATTCCTTATACTACAAACATAGTAACTAGAATATACCCAAAACGCTTTTATGAGGTCGCCGATATTTCCTTGGAAGGCGATTCCAATCATAAAGGTTAGGGTTTAGGCTTTAGGAAATTATATAAAGAAAGGATGCTCCGAGCTTAGGGCGTAGGGTTTAGCTCAGATTGGGAGTCGCTGCGTTTAGGGTGTAGGGTTTGTGGGACGTTCTTTGCAGGCTCCCCTTGCTTCAGGTCTAGATTTCGGTATGCTTTCAGGGCTGGCTTTTTTTGTGGATCATGGTTTGGGAATGGATTTTGACTTGGTCAAACCCCATCGCAGCAACAACAGCAACTGAATCAGGACTGAGTTCGATTCAATATGGCTTCACTAGTCCCTTGGGCAACTGTTACCATAAGGGGGTCTAAAGTTGAGCCTCAACCCTCAACCCCGATAACCCTAAACCCTAAACCCTAAGCCCTAAACCCTAAATCCTAAACCCTAAACCCTAAAGCCTGCTAAACCGTGCCGATACTCCTAAAGGTTTACCTGGGTCGTGGATTTGTTTCGGGGTCTCCAAGGAGCCTTCGATCAGCGCCTGAGGTTCTACACTTTAGGGAATAGGGTTTAGGGTCATAATCAAAAGCTCTATTTTTTTTTGGGGGGGGGTTCTTGTCAGTGAATTATGTCTTAAAACCTCCGGGACAGGTCTGCAAGTCAGGATGCGGCCACGTCTGACAGGTCCGGGATAGGCTTGGGGCGCAGTCCCTCACCGAAAAATAGGTTTCAAGCCGAGCTTCCTTCTTCAAAAAACCTTAGATCCCTATGTTGCACTGACGGTTCCCCGGCATCTGGGGTGTAGCGTTTTTGTCTGGCCTTTGGCGTTTTTGGGTTTAGGGCTTTTAGGGCAGCACCTTGCTTGGGGCTTGCTACTTGCATTCAAGCTTGCTATTTCGGGTGCTGTCCCCAGGGTAAGCGCCTGCTATTTCCTATGGCGTTGGAGGAGGCCATGTTTGCCGATGCCATGAAGGTTCATAGGACCTGTGACATAATAGGAGCACACGACGCTGCTGCTGATGATCGCAGCATGGCAGTCATGGTTGCAATCACCATCGTCATGAGAATGTCAAGATTGCCCTTACACCGTCTAGGCATCAGCATCTTCGCCATCACCATCACCATCATCATCACCACATAAGAACGGTCTACACGAGCAGCAACAAGGTGCGCTAGACCGGTAGCTCGGCTGCGCACAACTTGCCAAGACATGAACGCATCCAGGGCGTCGACCGTGCAAAAATAAAGTTACCTTGCCTGGGTTCGTGTTCAGGGTTTTAGTTTAAGTTGCCAGAATTGGATCTATGGTAAAGAATATGGTTTCTTTATATTATGGTAACTTAGATTAATCCTAGGTGGTATTAGGGAGACCCTTTAAAGGGGACCCTTCTGAACCCTACTTGTGGCTCTCTTAAAAGGGACCCTATTGAGAGGGTCTATATCCCCAAGGGTCCCCCTAATCCTAACTCCCAGAACCCCAGTCTAACCATAAAACCCGACTCTCTCCAAAGCCCCTCAGGCCCACAAAAGCTCATCCCTGCCAGGACCCTCCTTGTACCCTCATATAAGGGTCTATATGGTCCCAAATAGAGGGTAGGTAGAGGGTCCAGGTACATTTGAATCCTGAATCTCCTGGAGCCCCTTACAGGACCCTAAACCCTGAAAGTCTACGCTGTACAGCCCCTTTTTTTCCAGTACTCCTCAGAGTAGTTCCTTATTTTGGCAATTCCAGTAGCCCTTGTACCCTAAACCCTCTTTTTCCAGTAGTCCTCAGAGTAGTTCCTTATTTTGGTAACTCTAGTAGCCCTTGTTGTTTCTTGTTTTTATTCGTACTGGGCTGAGGACCTGCCACAAGCCCAAGGGCCTCCTTGGCTACAAGCTGCTCTTGGGCCGCAAGACAGTTCTGTTTTGGGCTGAGTTCGGATTTTTGAACATGTTGGGTTTCGGGTTCTTCGTTTAACGTTCGGGCTTAGGGTTTAGAGTGTGCTACTTGTCACCCGTTTCGGGTTCTTCGTTTCGTGTTCGGGCTTGGGGTCTAGAGTGTGTTACCTGTCACCCTGGCTTCATCCTGTTCTGCTCTTACACCACTGTTCCGTGGTCATCGGTCGCTCCCTTGTAGCTTGCCGTGTTGCCATCGTTAATACGGCTGATAGCAGCTTTTTCGTCGCGGTGGTTTTTTGGGTGTGCAGGGATAACCCTAAGCCCTAAACCCTACACCCCAAAACCCTAAACCATAAACCCCTAAACCCCTAACCCCTAAACCCCTAAACTTAGGCCCTAAACCCCTAAACTTAGGCCCTGAACCCCTAAACTTAGGCCCTAAACCCCTAAACCCTAAGGTCTGGTTTGAGGGTTTTGGGATTTCGAGCCAAGCCACGTAGGGATGGCGAGTCATCCTCGGCCCCCCAATGGTCGGAATCCATGGCACTAAAGGAGAGACCCGTAAAGGGAATTTTTGGAGGTTATATAGCGGCTTTATGAGACTATATCATGGGGTATTATAAGGGTTCCATAGGGTATTAGGATTAAGGGTCCCTTCTAGGGGATTGTCCCTTAAGGAATCCATGGGGGGAAGCAACCCCCAGACCAGAAAAGCCCCTAAGCCCCTGAGTCTAGATCCGAAACCCCGGTTCTACAAGGCCAAGACACAACAAAAGCCAAAAAAAAAAAAAAAACAAACCTAGACCCGAAAGCATCGGAATCCTTCCCCAAATCCGAAAGGAGAGACTCTCAGTAACCCCCATGAACTTTCCTCCCAACACACGGACCTTTGCGAGCGGACGGGATGCAGCAAGGACCGAGCACAGCGTCTACATCCACAACTTCGACGTGGAGGTGCGATTAATTCAGGGCTTCAAGGCTGACTGAGGCATGGCACATCCCACAAGCTTTGCTGAAGTAGGGCTATTTTTATTGTAAGGAGGTGTGGTAAAACTTGGACCCTGAACCCAAGCCACCCAGATCCGAAACCCTCGAGGAGACCCGGTTGCCCTTTCTGTGGAGATTACCGGCGTCATGTGTTCGAGGGCTTTCCTAAAACTCCTATAGAGGAGTTGTGTGAAGGGCAGGGACGCTGGTGTCAAGGACGTCAGCCTTCAATGTTCGGGTCGGCGGCTCGTAAACTCTCTGTCTCAACCCAAGACTAGGTTCCTCAGTAGTACCCTCCTCCTTTATTACAGCCGAATATAAGGAAATAGGGGTACCCTTATTATTATGGGGTTACTGCGAAGCCTAGGAGAAAGCATTCGAAGATCCAAACCCTCAAAAGACTTAGGAAAGGCCGGGGAGCATCCACTCTTTCAACGAAGAACACGGGCAAAAAACTACGACCCATCCTTTCAGCACGATCTACAGTGATCTCGCTTTCTCTCTCTCTCATCCTCGCTTCTAGAGTCTCTCGGACTTTCGGGTGCAGGTTCGGGGTTCTTTAGGGTTTAGGGTTTAGGGCACCATGTAGTACAAGCTTTTCAGAGCTGTTACTGGCCAAAAAGATCCACTGAGGTGAAATGCTTGACGGACTTCCACGGCAAGCCGGAGACCAAGGTGCCAAGCTAAACCCTAAGCCGCAGGGTTTGCAGAGGTTTGTGGGTGAAGCATGGAGGAAGCGTGCGATGATGATGTAGGGCTTACGGTTTAGGGTTTTAGGGTGTGGGTTTTAGGGTTTAGGGCTTAAGGGTTTTAGGGTTTAGGGCTTCATGCTAGCATTGTTGTTGGATGTATTCACGTGTGGCACATGTGGCAGCCACCACAGCGTGGACGCCACATGTGCAATGACGGTGCCGCTGGGCTACAGAACCTCTTTGGCTGCGAGGTACATACGAACGTGTTGTCATTGTTGATGTTTTTTTTGCTGCTGGTGAAGACGCCAACGATGGCGATTGGTTGGGTCCGCATCTTGTTGCTGCGGAAGAGGAAGGATGATGAGGAGGAGGAGGGGTGGGACGACGGCGAAGGTGACATCTTCTATGACTCTACCACGGTTATAGAATGACACTGATGATGTTGATGACGGTGGCAACAAGATGAACAGGATGATGAGGAGGATGACGCTGAGGATGACGGCGGCAGAAGGCTACTACGAGATAGAAGTACATAGCTGGAAAGGCTGGTATGCATGTTGGTGGTTCTGCCGACGGTCATGCGCAGCATCCTTACTGCAGTGCCTTGGCGACAGCCGTCCTGCTGTTGCCTAGGCCCAGTGACCGTGTACTGCTCGCACAGGACAGTGGAAGCATACTGTCTCCGATTTCATGAGAAAACTAGGTCCGTTGGCAAAGGCGGTTAACTCAGTCTGGATCCAGGAGGAAAGTGCAGGAGAGCAAACGGCAACCAAACATCCTAAACACGAGAACTGAAAGAAAAAAACAACAAGCGGCGGGGGGGGGGGGACCTTGATAATTTTCCTTTTTAGAGTTGCGTCGAACAGAATCCAAAGCCGGAGAGCATCGGAAGGCCTGTGCGGCCGACGGACAGGAGTCGCTCGGCATGAAAATCAGTTGGGCCAGCCAGTGAAGGCTCAGAGGGTTCCGGATTTTCAGGGCTTCCGGTCCCTTAAACCCTGTGGGTTTAGGGTTTCGGATTAGGGTTTAGGGTTTAGCATGAAACGACATGATGGGAGAGGCGAACCAGTCGCGTTTCCTGCAAGAACAGTTCTTCCCAGGATAACCTTCGGGCTCAGAAAGGAGTAGCTCAAGGTAGGCAGTGCTGATCTACTTAAAATACTTGGAGGTTCCATGGGTAGTTACAGGTGGGGTTATCAGTCCCCTAAAATGGGTTAAAGCTGCCCTACTTCTAACCCCATCTATAGCTACCCATGAGCCTCCAAGCACCTTGGGTGTTCTGCCTGATGAGACTCCCCGGCTCTGGACCAAGCCCCCTAAATCCTAAACCCTAAGCCCGCTCTTTCCCTGCTGTGATCAGTGGGGGTCTCCTGGCGCATATGTGCCTTGGTTTGGCAGGACTAGTCGTGCGAGGCCAAAAAAAAACCCTAAAGCCCACAGAGAGGTCGCCGTCCTTCCCTGGGGTGTCTGCGGAATCCCCCCCTGGCCTCAACTTAGGGGTTGAGTAGGTAACCTTTAACCTTTTGGGGCTTATATAAATCGATTATAATATATGTATATCTATATATATATATATAAAGGTTAACCTTTTTGGGGGCTAAGGTACTCGGCCCCTAAGAACAAGCGTTTAAGGATTCGGGGGCAGCTGAAGGCCTACCTTGCCTTAAACTCTCTTCTTTTTAACCCGAAGACCGAAACTTAGTTCCCCAAGACCCAACCTTTGAACTTTTTTGGGGTTCTTATAGTACTTTGTAGTAATCTGAAAGTATAAGCTTTTCTTTCCCTGGCTTATTGAAGGGGAGTAAGGAAAGAGAGATTGGGGGATGCTTGGCTTACCATCCTGGCTCCTAGGCTTCGGCAGCCGAAACACAGCAACGAACCCTCGAGAAGTATTGTATATTCCTTATAATACCTTAAGGACCCTAAACTATAGGAATTATAGTGTATACCTTCTTATGGGTAAGGATGGAAGTCTCTAAGAGAAAGCGGGGGAGGGCCTCCCTGTGCTCGGCGCAGCAGATCGCTTCGAAGTTCGGATCACTGCTTTGAGAGCACAAACCCTAACTACACCCCAAGAACCCCTAGGGTTTAGGGTTTATGGTTTAGGGGTTTAGTGGTTTTGGGTTTAGGGTTTAGGGTAAATCCTGCCAAGGCATGCCCCAAAACCCCCTGAATCAAGCTCGCCCGAGGTATGACGTCTCCGGGTGTGACCCCGACATGTGCCTGACGCCCGATGACACCACCGGCTACACCTTGAAGGAGAGCTCCCTGGCATGACCTGAGGATCAGGCACCAGGGGGTTCAGGGTTTAGGGGTTTAAGAGCTTAAGGGTTTAGGGTTTTAGGCTTAAGGGCTTAAGGGCTTAAGGGTTAAAAGGGTTTAGGGGTTTAAGAGTTTGCGGGTGTTTAAGGGCTTAGGTTTAAGGGCTTGAGGGTTAAAGGGTTTAGCGGTTTAAGGGTTTAAGGGTTCTGTGTCCCTCAGACCTAGATCCGAGCCTACCCGCACTACACCCTAAACCCGACCTTCCCCAAGACCGCAGAAAAGCCCTGCAAAACACAAGTGTGGTGCTTCTTTGTGTGAGCCAAACCCTAAACCCTAAACCCTAAACCTTAAACCCCTAACCCCTACACCCTAAACCCTAAAACCCCTAAACCCCTAAGCCCTAGACCCTGAACCCCTAAACCCTAAACCCTAAAACCCTAAACCCATCTAAACCCCTAAACCCTAAACCCCTAACCCCTAAACCCTATCCTGAGGCTCCCTTGCGGTGCATAGCTTCGGAGTGACCACCGAATGTGCCGACGGCTACATCGGCACCCCCAAGGCGGCAAAGCGTCACCAAAAACGGGCTTTTGGCGATTTTGGGTTTTGGGGGTTTACGGGGTTTTAGGGGGTTTAGGGGTTTTTAGGGGGTTTAGGGGTTTTTAGGGGGTTTAGGGGGTTAGGGGGTTTAGGTGTTTTTAGGGCGTCTTAGGGGGGTTTTAGGGGGTTTAGGTGGTTTCAGGGTTTTGAGGGGGGTTTAGGGGGTTTAGGGGTTTAGGGTGTTTGGGTTTAGGGGTGTTTAGGGGGTTTAGAGGGTTTAGGGTTTTAGGGGTTTAGGGTGTTCAGAGGATTTGGGGCTTTAGGGTTTGGGGGGTTTAGGGGGGGTTAGGGCCTCTAGGCTTTACGGGTTTTAGGGGGTTTAGGGATTTAGGGGTTTAGGGGGTTTAGGGGTTTATGGTTTAGGGTTTAGTGGGTTTAGGGCTTAGGGTTTAGGGGTTTAGGGTTTAGGGTGCACAAGTTTTAGGGGCAAAGAGGTCAGTGATAATGTGCTTTCCTCGCATGCCCGCATATCATTTCACATATCATATTGGGGACACTGCGCCAGAACAGTTTGCATATGGGGAGCAGGCATGCAATGTTGGCTTCTGAGTATAAATCTTTCGGCGACTGGTGTTCATGCCTAGCCATGAAGCATAAGGCTCAATCAAGTTCAGCGCTGAGTGCTTCGATTTGAGTGGTTTCCGTCAACTCTGATTCGTATGTGCGCACATGAGATGGACACAACCGTCCAAGCTCTGCACAACTTGGTAATGCTCAATGAAAACCCGAAGCCCAAAACCCCAGCCGTTTCTACATAGATGGCCACCTGTGTTTCAGAAGCCTGGTGCAGGTGACTGTCTGCGCGGGCGACGTTCCTTGGATCTTCTGAGAGGGTTCTTCTACCTACTTGGAGGTTCATGGGTAGTTATAAGTGGGGTTATAAGTCCCCTAATATGGGTTATAAGTGTAGTTACCCTACTTATAACCCCATTTATAAGTACCCATGAACCTCCAAGTAGATTCTTCTCCTCAAACCCTAAACCCTCAACGTTTAGGGTTCAGGGTTGCCAGCAGGCCTTGCTTCTTATTGTAGAGCTCAGCTTTCGGGTAGCTTCAGGACTTCGGTGGTCGGGTCTGTGGTTTGAGGCGTCGTTGTTTGCGGGGCTTCAGGTTTGGGGGTTTAGGGTTTGTCGTTTTTTCGGTTTAGGGTTTGGGGGGTTTAGGGGTTTAGGGCTTTACGGGCTTAGGGATTCCACTCCACTCAATGCGCACCACGCTTTAGGATCCGTTCTATGTGCCATAGTGACACCATGGCGGTTGTAAAGGTTTGCCAGTACGTTGAGATGCGAGTTTCCGAAATTAGCATTACCTTATTTGGGGGTCCGATAATAAGGATCCTACTATTTAGGGTACTATACTGGGGTCCCCTATTTTCGGAAACCCCCAGATCCCAACTGATTTTGGAGCCTCGCTTCAGGAGCAGGGAAGACTGCGACTTCCAGTCGGTTTTGGGTTTAGGGTTTCGGGGCAGTATCCTGGGAAGTCCAGCATCTCTAGGTGGCACTTTGGGCAACATGCAACATTTCCCCTATGGCTCCTTTTTTAAGGCACATCTTCATAAATACAACCGAGATCTGTAGACTGGCATCTGCAATATAGGGGCGTAAATGATTGCCCATACTATAGGTTGGGGCTCCGTCTTTTTTTAGTAGAGTTATGCATAAAGCACATCATGCCCCCAAACCCTATTCTAATTATTAAGGCCCCTATATTTGACTAAGTTTGGAGCAGCCGGAGTGGTTTCCTGTGCGGTTTTGAGGGTTGCTGGAACCCAGGGCATCGCGTACGGCTTGACCGGCTGTGAAGAAACGACTACCACTACTTCGACGACCACGACCACGACAGTCACCACAACCAGTACGACTACAACGACGACTACCACAACCACTTCGACCACCACAACAACTTCGACTACAACGATTACCACAACCACCACTATCACCACCACGACAACAACCACAAGCACTATCACAACTACCACGACCACCACCAGCACAAGCACATCGACCACTACCACCACGTCAACCACGACCATCACCACAACCACCACTTCGACCACTACCACCTCAACAACCACCATTACCACTACGTCTACCGTCACCACCACCACTACCACTTCAACCACCACATCTACCACGACAACCTCCACAACCACGACCACGACCAGCACTAGCACAAGCACGACGACGACCACTACCAGCACAACCACATCGACGACCACAACTACCACCTCCACCTCTACTTCAACCATTACGACGACAACCATCACCAGTACCACGACCACAACTTCGACGACCACTACATCTACAACCACCATCACGTCGACAACCACGACCACCACCAGCACTTCCACCACCACAACGACTACAAGCACGTCTACGAGCACCACCACCACCTCAACCACTACGATCACCACGACGACCATTACGACCACTTCGACCATCACCAGCACCACAACCACCAGCACCACAACGTCGACCACCACCACCACTACCAGCACTTCAACATCGACCACCACAACCTCAACGACAACCATCACTACGACTACTATCACTACCACCTCGACCACTACATCCACCACGACTACCTCCACGACCACGTCGACCACAACTACCTCGACGACCACTACGACAAGCACCACGACCACCAGCAGCCCGGCCTGAACTGTGGGATTTTTGGGGGTTAGGGACTCGCCGTTTGATTTCAGCACGGGAAGAGCCTCCACTGGAGGGCCTTGGCGGTTGTGGGTCCAATCGAAGAGGCTCCCTCCTTGCAGTGTCATTTAACAGAATCAACGTGCTCATGAGGCCAAAAAGGCCCCTCTGAACCCTTTCCGACAAAGAGCCATCCCCCACGCTGGAAATTCCCTGGGTCTGCCGGGGTCGAGAGGAGGATGGATGACCTGGATGAGTGTAAGGAGATGAATTGTTGAGGGAGTCTAGAGTGCAGGCTGCACAGCAGGAGATGCTCTAGCATTTGCCTAGCATCCGCAAGCCAACACCTCAAGCAAAGCAGCTCACCCGGGTGCTAAGTGTCAGACTCCTGGCCCCCCTCAGGCACCACTACAACGACGTCGACGACCACGACCACTACTACGCCGGCAGCCGCCTGGGCGCACTTTTAGTCGGGTTTCGGTTTGGTCTTCAGTTTTCCGGGGCCTTTGGGTTCGGACGTGGACCTTGAAGACTTCACGACGGGGTTCTCAGATTCCTTCTATGGAGTGTTGGTACCTTTCAAACAGAGTAAGCAATGTAGAGGCCTTAATAATTAGAATAGGTTTTTGGGGGCTCCTTATTGTAAGTATAGTAGAATTTTACCCCAAACCCTATTCTAATTATTAAGGCCCCTAGATTATACAGCAGCAAGAGAACAGAGCTCTGAGAGTTTAGCTGAAATGGAACCTCAGGTCGACAAGTATGGCTCCACCATCATCGACGGGAAGCTTTTCCACAAGCCTCTCGGATGTTGCAAAGAAAGGCTGCAGCTTGAACTTGCAGCTGTGGAGTTTTTTGTTGATTTTATTTTCAGTGTTGCATGGGGCATATAAAGGTGCAGGTTTCAAAGTGTAGGTTCCGGCATATGTGTCTGACGTCTGTCGAAGGGCGGGAGGTGATCCTCCTTCCATTCATGGGCCGCTGCAAGCCCGTTCTAAAGGCCTGATCAAGCTCTGAGCTCGAAATGTACTCAACTATGATTCTGAACACGCATTGAACTTTGCCACACAGCACTGCAGACCTAAGCAAGGCCATTATCATGCAGCAAGGGCAGCAGCCTTCACAACAGCAGTTGCATCATTACTGCCAGGAGCGACAGGAACAACACCCATCGCAACAAAGCTACGGTGCTTGTACTCTCCGAATACTACAAGATGCTACACCCTAAACCATCCCAAACCTCTCAACCCCTCAAGCCTAAACTTCGAAACCCTTTACAACTAACCCCCACGCATTTCAGGTTCTGGTGGTACGTCAAGGACACGGAGTGGCCCGAGGGTCCACGGCTCAGCTTTGCTTGCCTCTTTTGGGTGGCGGTTTTCCTTTCAGACTTACAAAAGACTAGGCTTTAGGGTTTAGGGTTTAGGTTCCCCAGCAGTACCCTTTTGCCCTTTTTAGTTGGGATGTCTCCTTGTTAAGGCCGAATTTTAGGAAAAAGGGTACCCTTCTTATTAAGGGGTTACTGGGGAACCTAGAGATGGGCTTTAGAAAGGACTGCATTAGAGCCGGCTTTTCCTTGGCGGGTTGTTCTCACCCAGATCCTTCTAAGGGCCGAGGAATCAGAGGAACCCCCAAACCCCCCCCAAAAAAAAAAACAAAAAAAACCTTGTTCTCACACCTCCGAAACTCGTGGGAGCCCGATAGCCCTCAGCCCTAAACCTTATACTATAGGAGCCGTCATATTTACACTATTTTGTGGGGTTCCTTGTTATAATTATGGTATAATATACCCCCGCACCCTTTTCTAAATATTAAGGCCTCTACATGGAGCCCTCAACCCCCCTAAAACGCCTGAGCCCCCTAAAGGCAAGACGGACGTCTTCGGCGACTGGTACGGTGCCTGCCAGCAACTGGATGCCTTCTGCTTCGGGAAGCTGCCCGAGGTTACCCCTCCGGGGTACAGGGGGGGTATAGGGTTTAGGGTATAGGGTTTAGGGTTTAGGGTTTACGGTATAGCGTTTGGGGTATAGGGTTTAGGGTATAGGGTTTAGGGTTTAGGGGAAAAGTGTATAGGGTTTAGGGTTTAGGGAGGGGGGGGGGTGAGTAAGTGTTGTTTGTTCGGGGTTGAGGGGGTTTAAGGTTGAAGCTTTCGGATCCTTTGGTACGAGACTTGGTCATTCAGGTGTTCTGTGCTCTTGGTTTTTGACGTTTCGGATCTAAGTACCTGCACTCTTCCGGCTTTCTGTCTTTGGAGGCCCTGGGGGCTTCGCAGGTGGGTTTTGCAGCGGCTTTAGTTGGGTACACGGCTTCTTCGCTCGATTGGTCCTGTTGTTTCGGGATATTTGCCCAAATTTTCAGATTTTTTATGCTCACTGCGCGAATATTGAACAGCTTGAATTTTGAGACCCGGATCATCTCCAACCATATCGGTCGCAGCAGTGGTGATGACCTTTGTCCTTCTGTGACGCGATTGAGGATGGATTGGTCACCAGCAAGGAGCCTCATCGACAAACCCTGAACCCTTAACCTGGGTCCTTGTGGGATACATCTTTACAATTTTGCAAAAATAAAACCCAATAAGGATTAAAAGATATTCTTTTTTGATATAGCCCCAAACCCCTGAACCCCGTAACCATATTCCCTCAACGCTGTCCCAGCCCCAATCCCAGAAAACCCAATGCCCCTTAGTTAAGGAATATACCTCAAATCATAATATTAAGGCCCCTATAATATAAGGTAATATTCCTTTTTTAAGGCTTAATTGAGGAATATACCCTCAAATCATAATATTAAGGCCCCTATAACTTAAGGTATGTTCCTTTTTTAAGGGGTATTGGGATCTCTGGGATCTTCAAGAAGCTCCCACGGCCGTCAGATCGACTCGAACGGCTTGGAGTTGCTGGCCGTGGCCGCCTGGCAATGGAAAGAGGGGTCCATGGTTTGGGGGGTTCCTGCGGTTTGTGAGTCATGAGCGTTCTGATGGGTTCGATCCGATGTTAAGGGCTTGCTGCAGTTGGACCTGTGCAAATGCAGATGCAAAAGCCCGAAGCTGACAAAAGGCTTCTGCACTTTATTGCTCAGCGCTGTATGTCTCTTTTCTAGAGGCAAACAATTCCCGGAGCCTAGGGCCCTAGATCCCCGAGAAGCCAAGGATGACATGGACAACAAGCTCCTGTGGACGCCACACGCCAGCAGAAGCTCCGAGGGTCTTTTGGGACCTAATCGGAATGTATAGGATTACGGCCCCATGTAGAAGCACAAGACCCTCAAGCTGAAGCCTCCGGACAAGGTGTTCCTTCGGGTTGTAGGGCTAGCGTTCTTGATTCTTGAGCTTTAAAGGCGACTCGGATCGAGTCTGGTATGCTTGGCAGTGCTAGGGTCGAGCTTGTCTGTAGGGTGTAGGGTTCTGGGTTTAGGGTTTCTTAGGCTTCGTGCGACCTCCATAATCAAGGAACTGTAGCTATCTCCACTTGCATTCCATCTCAGAGCCGCATCGGCAAGCCTTGTAAAGCCTTAATTAAACCCTTAAACCCAAAGGCCGAAGCCCACAGTGCCCAAACCCCAAGGGGAAAGTGAAGCCCAACAGCGCCCAAGCCCCTTGGCTTAGGGGCTGAGTAGGAACCTTGACCTTTTGGGGCCTATACAAACCTAGTAGAACTCAAGAGGGTTTGGGTTTAGGGGTTTAGGGTTTAGGGTTTAGGGAGGTTAGCCTTTTTTGGGCTAAGGTACTCGGCCCCTAAGTTGGAACCCACCCAACCGCGCGGCAACTCGGAGGTTCGACTCCAAGAACGAGGTGTCCAACGCTGTCTTCCAGGCTATGAGGCTGGCTTCCGCCAAAGCTTCGAAGCCCAGGGGTTCCAAAAGTCCTGAGTCCGAATGCCTTTTAGGGTTCAACAGTTTAGGGCTTGTTCCTGCGTGACATTTTTCGCAGGGTTTTTTGTTGGTTCCATAACTGGGGATGTTGAGATGTCAGGACTTGCGGGGTTTGTTTAGCATCATGTTCCAGATCCTCTCTGACTCTTCACCGGAACCCTTCGACCCGGGATTCGACTCTTTTGCGCAAGGCAGAGGAGCTCGACTGGCTACACGGCTCTCCCTTAGAGTTTGTACTTGGAGGTTCATGGGTAGTTATAAGTGGAGTTATAAGTAGGGTAACTGTACTTGTACCCCATATTGGGGGACTTATAACCCCACTTATAACTACCCATGAACCTCCAAGTAGGCGTGCGGTCTCAGGCTTTCAAAAGAGCAACCTGCAACCGGAGACAAGAGCATCTTCGTCGAGGGAGGGACAGACATTTAGCAGCCCTAAAGTAAAGGCCCCAAGCCCGAAACCCCTACAGCGAAGAACCCTGAAGCAAGCCCTACTTGGAGGTTCATGGGCAGTTATAAGTGGGGTTATAAAGTCCTCTATAATATGGCTCATAAGACCTACTTATAACCCCCATTTATAACTACCCTTGAACTTCCAAGTACACCTCAAAACCCCCCAACACCCCGAACACGGCTTCAACCCTAAACCCTAAACCCCTAAACCCTAAACCCCTAAACCCCTAAACCCCTAAACCCTAAACCCCTAAACCCTAAACCCCTAAACCCGACGCAGGTATGGCAAGGTCACCGAAAAGACCACTGGCGATGCATGGACGCCCAAGGTCCTCAAGGCCATGGAGAGCTTTCTTTTGGGGTGGTTTAGGGGGTTCAGGGGTTTGGGGTTTAGGGGTTTGGGGGGTTCAGGGGTTTGGGGTTTTGGGGTTTTGGGGGTTTAGGCTTTTGGGGTTTAGGGGTTCAGTTTCGGGTTTTACGGTGTCTATGCAGGGGCTACTGTAAGGTTCGATGAAGCCTTCGATGCTTTTGTGGTTCTGTCAGGATCTTTGAAGGGCTCCAGACGGCTTCTTACGGGCTGAGTAGATAACCTTTAGCCTTTTGGGGCTTGTACAAACCTATGATAATTCAAAAGGTTAA
>CAJNJA010091941.1:0-19669 GCA_905231915.1 Symbiodinium necroappetens
TTAGATTGCCATCAGAACCGGCAAAAAATGCCAGGGACATGATTGACGTTTCATGCAACTTTCGTGTCGAGTAATCTCGAGGAAGACTGTGAGGTAACCTCTTCCCTTGCTTCTTCCAGTCCATTTCTCTCCAGTACGAGACCCTGTACCAGTAGGCTGCACAGTTTCCCAGATCCCACAGCGGGCAAGCATGCCAGTGACATCGGAGCTGGAGGTTCCTTTGATGGAAGTGTTGACTTCCCTCCAATTGATCCAAAGTCAACTCTGTCACGTGCAACCTGAACCGAAGGATTACGACGACTAAGCCGTATGCTCCAAAGCCTGTACCTACTCCGCCAGGGCACGGAGATCACGGACGAGGATCTCGTGGAGCCCTCACAAAGCATCAGAGATGTCTGCTGGAGTTGCTTACCACTCGTAAGTAGAGCTTTCGGACGAGTTTCACAACTGTTTCTGTTGCGATTTTCAGGAGGCCTCATGACTAATTCTGACCACTACCCGTACGATTACCATTGCAATTACCTGTGTTTTTCCTCGAGTTCTTCCTGTCGTCAGGATCGTGAAGTCGCTGTCAGAACAAACTCAGGTTTGGGATTTCGTGAGCGTTTCTTTTAAGTAATGTAAATGTTTCTGTCCGTCTGTGTGTTTTTCCATCCCTCAGTGTGCGCAGTCAGTCTGTCTGACTCTCCCCTGCTCTGTGGTGCTCTGTTGCCACAGATATAGCCTGAGGGCAACATCAAGACCCTCAGTGAGCGTGTGATCGAGCTCACGGAGTACCGAGCTTCGCTGTCCGAGTACCTCAAGGCGAGGCTTGCGGTTAGGAGTACATGAATAGCTTTTGGTCGGGACCTCGGGGTTCTAGGCCTGACGTATTTAGGGAGCAGGGGATCTGGATGCAGCAGGCAGGGGGACACAAAAGCCCAGAAAGATAATGATGATACTCATCACCGCCCAGCTGCGGATGAACGCCATCGCTCCGAATCTGACCTACATGGTCGGGGAGCTCGTGGGCGCACGGCTCATCTCCCAAGCCGGGCCGGTACCTCAGTGCCGGCAAGTTCGTGTCAAGGGCTGAAAGATCCCTATTGTTGAGGTCGTTGATGAGCTTGGCCAAGCATCCATCCAGCACGGTGCAGATTCTTGGTGCTGAGAAGGCCGGAGTCTCAAAGATGGAGCCAGGAGCCCTTGGCCTGTATGTCACCTTGACGGCAAGAGGTCCAAGTCCATGTTTCAGCATACAAGGATGTCCGCAAGCTTGGCTTTTACACGCTGGGGCAAAACTCTGGCACTCATCATCTCTCATCTCATAGGCATCACCACCTCCAACAGCACCAGCACCAGCCCCAGCACCAGCACCAGCCACAGCCACGGCCACGAACAGCCCCAACAGTCCCAACAGCCCCAACAGCCCCAACAGCACACCCCTCAACACCCCCAACACCCCCAACACCCCCAACAACCCCAACAACCCCGACAACCCCGACAACCCCAACAGCCCCAACAATCCCAGCAACCCCAACAACGCCAACAACCCCAACAAACCGAACAACAACCCCAACAACCCGAACAACAACCCCAACGACCCGAACAACAACTCCAACAACCCCAACCACACCAACAACACTAACAAAAACCAAGAAGACCAACAACACCAACAACTCCTACAACACCAACAACTCCGACAACACTGCAGCCGCCGCCGCCGCCGCCACCAGCTGCAGCCGCCGCCGACACCAGCAGCAGTAGCCGCAGCAGCAGCAGCAACAACAACAACAACAACGGCAGCAACAACAGTAGCAAAAGCAGCAACAGCAGCAACAGCAACAGCAACGGCAGCAAAAACAGTAGCAAAAGCAGCAACAGCAGCAACAGCAACAGCAGCAACAGCAACAGCAGCAACAGCAGCAGCAGCAGCAGCAGCAGCAGCAGCAACAACAACAACAACAACAACAATCACCGCGACAACAACAACCGCGACGACATAAACGATACCAGCAGCAATCGTTGCAACAGTCGTGGCAACTGTCTTGCCGGCATTCTCAGTGCACCCGCACGCACCCACACACAGCGACAGACAGACAGAAAGAGACAGCAGCCAGCCAGCCAGCCAGCCAGCCAGCCAGCCAGACAGACAGACAGACAGACAGACAGACAGACAGACCGACGGACAGACAGACGGACAGACAGACAGACCGACACACTAACAGACACACACAAACACACACGCGTGTACGTTCGCCGTCTTGTGATGCCTCGACCGTACGTATTCCGAACTACTCAACCAAAGTTGCTCTGACGTCTTTCTCTCGCTGGCAGGCGCTCTTCAGGGCTTTGAAGACCAAGAAAAGCACGCCGAAGTGCGCAGACACCATGTGGCATCTGCAGGAGGTCGAGAGCGGGCCGACCCGTTTCTTGCAAATTCAGGTACGGGTTGATCTACCACGCCTCTTTGGTGGGCCAGTCCGCCCCGGCTTTGAAGGTGCATCGCGAGAGACATGCCACGATGCGGCTCCTTGCTCCCACAAATTGTCGGATCACCGCAAGGGCAAAATCTCCCGGGTCTTGGCCGCCAAGCTTTCGCTTTGCTGCCGCGTCGACGCTCTCGGAGACCAGGCGGCTTGCACGGGAGCTCACAGCCTGCGCAGGGAAACACTGGTGCACCGGTCGTCCTCTAGCCCTTCTTATCAAAACATGCACCCTGTTCCTTCCCTACTTTCGCCCCGCGATTCCACTTTGTTTCTTGCGGCAGACAGAGTCGTCTCCCAAAGCTTTCGTCGCAGATCCCCTGTCGGACAGGTGGAGCCGACCCTCGGGGAGGACGGGACGTGGGTGAGTCCACCAGTTCAGTCGCCAGCACCACTCAGCCTTGAAACGGAAACCTAAACCTCAGGTCTGCACTAACAGCCGAACGCCGATGAACAGGAGTTCAAAGAGTACGTGGAGAAGCGCCTGGCTACACTGGAGGAGTGGTGAGTGGAATTTTCATGAGTCCGGAGCAATTGCCCGGACCAGCTGTCCCAAACACGCCTCAGGGTTTGGGGCCATCTGCCCGAAATACCCACTGAGGGATATTTTGCAGGGGGCCCAAGGGCCGCAGTCTTGCGAGGAGGGTGGCATGAAGTCGCAGAACAAGGGCATCAGCAGGCGCGAAGAGCTATGGGAGGAGGATGCTACAGGCAGTTGAAACGATGGATGCCAGGCCCAATGTCGGCAAGCACCAGAAGAGGCTTGGGCATGACCCCTCCCTGGAAATCTGGGATTGAGGGGTTTGAGATGGATGTTGAGTGTTCCGCTCGCATCAAGCGGCAGAGTCCTCAGCCAGGTTCAAGCTTAGGGAAGCTTTTGTTTGGTGTTGGGATTGAATGATTCTGCTTCCGCTTCCGGAAGCCTGGAAAGGGTTGGGCCAGCACGTCTGGAGGCCCGCGGTGAAGGGCAGCGCCACGGCCTACAGTGCGGAGGACGACGTGGTTGAGGCCTGGGGGGCATCGGCCAGGGAAGACTCCAGCAGAGGGTCTCTTTGGAGCTCGGCCGGTTCGGATCCGTCAGGAAGCACCCAAGAGGAAGAAGAAGGTGGCAGAGGCCCGACGCGTAGCTTGGGTGGGCACAAGGTGGAACGGGGTTCCGGAATTGCAGGGGCCATCGCATGGGGTTTGCGGTTCAGGGCAGCGGGGCTTGGGGCTATCGTACGGTGCATGGCGGTGTAGACACGCAGGTTGCGGGGATCGCTCCTGCGACCCCTGCCCTTCCCGAAGCCCCAAGCCCACAGGAGGAAGAAGCCGAGCCGGTCCGGCTCTCAGCGATGGACCTGGGGGGTGTGTCGGCCGGCTTTGGTAGAGGGTGTAAGCACCCAGCTCTTGGACCAGACACCCGATGCCTTCAACACCGAAATCCGCACCGCAAGGCTCCGAAGAAGAAAAAGAAGAAGGCGGCCGACGCCGAAGAGGCCGCAGTAGTGGCCGCAGTGCTGAGCAGGGTCGGGGCTGGGGGGGCCTGTGACTCCGGCAAGGCGGAGGCCGAGGAAGAGGAGGCCTTGCGCTCTTGGAGCGATCAGGGAGCAAAGTTTCGGTTTTCATGCGACAGGCACCCAAGAAGAAGAAGAAGAGAGCAGCCTGAGCTGCCGAGCTGAAGCTTGGTTTCGCCTGCGTGCTTGCAGAAACGGTATAGGCCAGCATAGTATGGTAACCTGCTTTTTCTTTCAATCGGCATGACCCTCGATGTAGAGAAATGACCGAATAGCTGTCGCCCCCTCCCTAAAGCCCGAAACGTCCTCCCCTCCTGTCCATTGCGCTAAGAGACAGGATCCAGTGCACATCAGTTCATTAGCGTCTCGGTGAGGGTCCCGTTGGAGTGTGCAGTTCTCCTGTCATACACTTCAAGCGCCACACACCTGCAGGGTGTGTTTCAAGCGCCCTGTGTCGGAAACGGAACTCTTCACTAGGAGACAGCAAGTTTCACACATGTCAAGTGACTGTACATACGTTTGGGAGCTGGTCCCTGTCCTGAGTGCAGCTGCCCAGTATTCCGTGAGCGAATGTCAAATCTATCATGGCTCGAAGCAACGCCCGTTGTGAACCATACAGATCTCAGCGCCACTCATGTTGCCGGCTTCTTGATGCAGGCTCAATCAGCTCAGGATGAAGGAGTCGTCAAGCGATGTTGAGGGTTTGTGTCCACATTTCCCACACAGCCGGCCGAGCTGCAGCCTGTTTCAGCCTCAAAACGCCGACGGCTTCTGACGTTTGCCAGATTTAGGATTTCGAGAAATGCGAGGCGTGCCCTTTCTCTTGGCCATGGCTCTGTGGACAGCTCCTTCGAGGTTCGCTGGTGCAATCCGTGATGGTCGCCTGCAAGAACACATTCCACCATGATGCCCTTAGTACATCTCAAAGCTGGGAAGGTACATCTCCGAATCCGGAAGAGGCTTGCTGCGTCTGCGGGCCCGAAGAATTTACGAGCCCGAAGAGCAGTGGATGCCCTTCAGAGACCGGCCCGGCGGCTGCTCGATCTCGACCTTCGGTCGGGTGATCTTTGAGACCATATAAGACCACTCCCACTACGACGACTATATGGAGATCTAGGTTTATGTGCTGCGTTTGTCAAGTCGGGTTCGGGACAGAAGAAATCACTTTACCAGCAGGCAGCACCTGTCCGCCTCCATGTACGAAGAAGAAGGGCTACGGCATTGGTATTTCCGACGGCCAAGCCGACTTTCAATGTATGGTGTAGGTCTGCTTTCGAGGCGTTGAAAAATATCGCCCAGAGAACCGACTCGGCTTTCCTGCGATAGCAAGAAACAGGATGTGCTTTTTCAACCCTTGTTCTCCAAGAAGCTGCAACTTCTTGGAGCACAGCAGGCTGAGTGAGATTTGGGCCTGGGAGCTTACGACCTGGACTTTCGCTCCCTGGGCTGGCCGGTTGTGGGCACTGAGGGTTTGGATGCTCACTTGAAGAGGCTGTGGAATCTTGTGTACAATGAAGTGTTCCGCGTCATTGGAATTACGCGAAAGTCCTACACTTTATTTTCCACAGGGCAAGCTGTGCCATGCATGGGGCCTAGGTTTGAGCATGCATGTACACTTTGTTTCCGGAGCTGGGACCACCCTTCTGTAATGTAGCAGCTTAGTCGGGTATAGCCTAGCACCCTCTGACAGACGTCGCTGGCCCGCATGCTTCCTGCATGGCTCCCGATCTTACGATGGTCGGTCGTAGTCGTGCACGAAGGAAGTTCCGACAAGTAGGCAAGCCGTCTCTGCTCTCGTGGTGCTCGTGGCTCGGGGCTGAGTGTAAGTCGTTCCGCAAGCAAGCGGCTAAACATCGGAAAAGATGCCTCGACGCTGCAGTCGCATCACCGCGCTGCGTGCAAAGGCATCCATGCGAATCCATGCCCCGAGCCTGCATGCTGACGCTTCCACAGGTTTTTAGCCTCCCATTCTTCTCAACTTCCAGGTCTGTCAGAGTCCGTCAAAGTCGCGGTGTCGTTCCATCTTTCTTCCCATGTTGGCTGGTGGAAAGTGATCCGGGCATGTGTGCGCCGGTGGGGACTCGAAGCTGCGGTTGGGGGTGGACAGAAAATTTTCGGCTGTTCCAAACGAGTGCGAGCTGTGAAACGTGGGGAAATTCAGAAATTCCTAAACCCGAGTTCGCAAAGGACGGTGTCGTGGTATCAGGTGCCTCGCAGCCTCGAAGTCAAATCTCTTCCAGCCCATGGCTGCACCTGAGGTGAGATCTGCGGCAGAAGCCTCCATAGTGTGCCTGATCGGTTTCGGAGCATAGGGCAAGTGAACCCATACTGTCATCTGAAACCTTACGCCTTTGGGCTGCACATCTGGGGGATCGGGCGGTGGTGTAACCATGGCTTGAAATTAGGTAGTATCAGCATGTCGGTGAGGCTGTCGCAGAGAAGCGGCGGACAAAGTCTTTTCCCGCGAAATCTAGTTAACTTGCAGCAGCGTGCCCGGCTCTACAGACGGACCACGCCTTCCAACTGCAACTGCAGTGCCTGGGCAGAGTTTCGCTTCTTTGGAGAATGCATGTCTGCTTGCCATTTGAGCAGACTGGTGAACTCTAAAAGGTCCGTGATGGAGAGGGCGCCGCCCGCTGAGCCGGATCATCAAAACGGAGAAGTGGCGCCCGGCTGAGAGCAGGAGGTCTCTGAACACAGGCGTCGCAGTTTCCTCTTTCCGTGCCTCTTGAGTATGCTTGGGCCGCCAAGGCAGACATAGCAGTTCACCTTGCACCAGCCGACGATCTGGGACAAGGCCCTGTTGAGGACTCGATGTCGGCGTGGCGGTCCCGTGCCTGAGCCTGCAGTTAGACAGTTTGGGCGGGAGAGCCGCTTCCATTCTGATGAAGAGAGATGCAGTCTGTTGTGTATCGCAGTCCTGTGCTTTCGAGCTGACAAAAAGGTTTTTGACGCATCCGTGCGCTAGGCCACCGCCAGTGCATGGAGACTCTCGTGCGACAAGAGTGTGATCGAGAGCGCAGCTCGAAGAACTGAAGCACAAGCTGCTCGAGGAGACTCAGCGCAGGCGGGCATTCTCAGTAGTCATGAAGCTCCCGGCGTGAAGCCGCCACTTTCCACCTCTCTTGAGCATGGCACTTGGGCCAGGATCGAAGCGGAGGCCAAAGTAACACGCCTCCTGGACATAGTCCATTCTATCACGCGTGGGACGAGGGTGCCCCTTGGCCAGTTTAGGCTGAGGGCTGCAGGACTTCAGGTGCTTGTTCCAGCGAATCGTGCTGATGCCAAGGGAGCAGTTGGATTTGGAGGTCGCCAGGCTCTCAGTCAGGAGCCAGGTCTTGAAGGAGAACGCAGAGAAGCACGAAGCGCAAATGCGTGCGATGGTGGAGGCTCGTAGATTGTAAATGCTTTTGGAGTCGTGGAGCACACGCGCAGATTTTCTTGTAAATTGTGGACCGGGCTCGGTGCAGGAGAAGAACGAGTTGAAGCGTCGTTACGACGAGCTCCTGACTCACAGCGAGCGCTTGCATGAGGCGGGCCGAATTTGAAGTTGGAACAAACGCAACTCAAGCGCCTGAAGGAGAAAACGAGCTTGAAACAGAAGTGTGACGACCAGTATCAGCAGCTGGAGGCCGTCAAGTTTGAGATGCGTGTTGCATGTCTGCATGCAGTGGAATGCAGTGGAGATAAAGTCTACATAGAGCATATCTGAGCTTCAGCTGTCTCGGCTTGCTTTTGGCTGTGCAGAAGCTGCACCTGGAGCGCCTGGAGGAGGGCCTTAGGGAAATGCTCCGGCTCAAAGGAATGGAAGAAGAGGACAAGTTCTGTGAATCCCGTCGTGCGACTTGTCGCTCGCATTCATTTCGTGTCCCCGCAGGAGTGGATGCAGGAGACTGCAACCGGCTCCTCCCGAGCAGAGGACTGCCAGCGGCCAGCCGACTGCACCCTCCGAAGAGGTTCACTTCGCGCCCCCGATGCGCACGCTGTGCTAGAGGAATCGGCGGAGGAGAGCTCGGTGCTGTCGAGCGAAGAAGCATCGAACGCCAAGGATCAGGACTTTCGGCTGACCAGTAGAGTTCTGTACAGCCTGAGTGGCGCTTTGAGACGCTTGCGCCATGCTGCCCTTCAAGGAAGGCTCTGACTCAGTGCCTATGCCACTGAGTCTCGGCAGAGTCTGTCACAATGGACACAGTGAGACCCGAAGTTGGCTTCTAGAAGCATTGGCATTGCTATCCAAGGAATCATCTTCCAGAGCCGGTTGATCCATCATTGCACACCGGAGTGGATCTCCCAGAGAAAACCGCAGAGCAGCATCGAATGGAAGACGAGGACATGATGGGTGCTTGCACTTCCTGTCGTTTGACTTGCGGCTCTCGGTCACAGTCTAGTCCAGGAGTCGCTGCAGGAGACTGCAGTCGGTTCTTCCCCCGAAGAGGACTGCCCGCAGCTAGCCGACTACACCTTCTGCAGAGTTTCACTTCGCGCGCCTGACGTGGCTCCTGTGCTGGAGCTGGAGCCGGCAGAGGAGAGTTCGGTGCTGTCAACTGAAGAAGTTATGCACCCCGCGGATCAGGACTGTCGGGTGATGAAGTAGCGAGAGTTCCGCAGACATAGCCTGTAAAGCGGTGCTCTGAGATGCTTCAGTAATGTTGTCATTGAAGGAAGGCCCTGACTCAGTGCCTACGCCACTGAATCTCGGCAGAGTCTGTAACCATGGACACGACCCGAAGTTGGCTCCTAGAAGCCAGCAGCATTCTCGTTGCCATCCAAGGAATCATCTTCCGGAGCCAGTTGATCCAACAATGCACACAGGAGTGAATCTGCTGAGCAGCTCCTTCCTTCCTTTCGGACACCTGGCATTTTTTGTGAGTACGCCCGCGGATTACCGTGCGCACTGATGTCCGCGCACAATTTCCTGCCCGGACGCATGGTTTGCAGCTCAGGACTGCGCGCTGGTTGGCTCCACGGCAGAGCAGTCACAATCTGAGAAGGTGAGGACGACATTGTCCGTAGAATGTACACAGCTCTGCGAATTGCAAGTAGCATCTGAGCACTGCAGTGTAGTGCAGTGGCAGAACAGTCACTTCAAACGAGCTGTATACATCAAAGGAGGTACCGGCACTTTCCTTTGTGCCGATGCTCTGCGGACGCACGTTTTAGACTTGGCCCGCCCGCCGAACACGGCAGCGGCAGGGGCAAGGGTTTCATCGTGTACCTTTGAACAGTGCGCGGGTTTCTCCGTTTCAGCCTCTTTGGATGGCGCGAGGGTGTGTACGACACCCCGCTGTTACTGTTGAGATTGCAGGTGGGCTGAGCTCGGCCATGTGTCCGCCATGTAAACCAGAAGATTCTTGGCCCCGGCTCACCTGCGCGAAGTGATTTTTGGTCGGGCACTGCTGGTAGGTTCGAAAGCTTTTGGTGACCCTGGCCTCGAGGCGCATGTGTCACAGCATGCTTTGAGGATCTGGCTGTGCGAAAGGTGAAGAGCCTGCTGTCCGGCTGCTAGCTGTAATGACAGATGGTAGCTTGAGCAATATTGACAGCCATGAAGATGTGAAAGAGAAGGAGGAATACTGATCATCGTGATTGAACATGGTTAAATCATGAGAGACAGCAGCCTTGGACTCTTTGGATGCATTTACTGGGTCGGGACCTCAAGCTGTTAACCAGCGATGTTTGTAGTGTTTGCCGTGCGTAGTGAAGCTTTGATGTATCATGCAACTTTATCATGTTCATTGGCAACTACTCTGCAGCCCAAATGACCATCACCCTTTCGTGTTGTTTCCGTAGGGCTAGTTGCCTCCAGCAGGTAGTTAATTCCCAGGTTGCACAGCTTCCAACACCCCACACTTGGCACTGCCATTGCAGCGGGAGCGGAGGCGAACCAATGTCAGTAGGCAGGTGGAGCCGCTCTCGCAATCGCAGCCGCTTGTGTTGCTCACGCTGGTCAGTCCACACACGGGCCAACTTCATGCCATGAACTTTCATCAACGCTGCCGTGCATACCGGGTCTGTCCCATCACACACAGCAGCCGGGGATAACCACTCCTGCCAAGATCTACCGAGCATCCAACGCTTGGTGTAAACCGAAGTAGCATGTTTGACTCACATTGTGGCCCGTTTGACGATGGCCACCATATGTGTTTATAGCAGCAATTCGACAGTGTTAAATTCTGCTATGGCGCTGGGGGGGACCAATGCGAACTTGGCCATCGACGAAGAGCTTAAAGCCACCATAGGCGGGTGGCAGACTTTTGCATCTAGGGTTTGAGAGTGATGAGTTCGGCTCGAGTGTTTTTGTGCAGCTGTGCATTGGTCTGCTTTGGAGCATGTGAGACCATCTGACCAATCATGATGAACGCCACTCCCGCCCGGTCGCGGTGGTGACGACAAGCCAATCAAATAGTGGCAGGCATACCAAGTCAAGCCATAATTACCAGTCAGCGAACACACTGGCAGCACAGCTGCTTCAAACAGCACGAGGGAACAGTAGCGATTTGATGTGCCCGCTGCTGCTGTGCTGCAACTCCTGCTCCTACTTATCTCTCTGTCGCTCCCACCACCACCGCCGCCACCGCGACTGCTAACGGCGGCTGCCACTACTGCTATTTCCTGTTTGTCCGCTAACGCAAGTACCCGAAAGCCCAAACATGGCCGCCAGGGGGGGAGCCACAGGAGCTCCCTCGTGCTGTCAAGGCTGGATAAGGATAATGCTGGATCTTGGGGGGGGGGGGGAGGTTTTGTTTTTTTGTTGTTGATGGCTTCAGGTCTGTCGGGCCTGGTAATCAAAGGTTCTCGAGAAGGGCAATGGATGAGAGTCACCGTCCCATGCAAGTTTCTCAACGACGCGAATAAGCATTGCGAGTGTTGAAGAAGCAACAGTGCTGGGATGAGAGACTTCCATCGATGCAGGCTGCTAGTTGGTAGAGGATGCTGACATCTGGAAGACAGGTCAGTGTGGACTCGGCCGCCGAGTGCCTGACGCTGGCAGCCGGGGTCTCAACATCAGCTCGCCATCACCGCTTGCACGAGCATCTCCGGAAAGCCGACCATGACCTTCCTCGTCACATCGACCGCCATTACCGGCATCACCGTGGCCATGGCCACAGCAATGGCCATGACCGACGGCTATGCCCAGCACAAGCAGCAGCACCACCAACGTCACCGCCAGAAGTGACACATCACTACCATTACTACCCTCATCACATCGCCACTACCTACCCCATCTAAAAGACATTATGCTATCGACATGATGATGCTAGCGATACTGCTTGTAATCATCAACGGTTTCTGCCGCATAGCACAGTGTTGAGCGCTGAGCATCCTGCTCGTCCTCCGATCCCTGCCTGCCAGATTGACTGATCAGGATGCAGCAGGAGCATCCGCCTGTCGTGTCTGTTGACAGCATATTGTTTTCGCATTTAGGTGTGTGCCCTAGCGAGGTAGTAGAGCATGGAAGTCACGGGCGATTTGCAGCATAACTCGAGGCTACTGTCCCCAGAGATGACAGGCAGCCTGAAGAGATCTTCGAGGCAGTCGTGTAAGAGGAATCCATTCTTTGCAAAAGCGGTAAGGGCTAGCGGCTAGCACAAGACTGACGGAGCGATGTGATGCAGTGGGGGCACGAGGCTGCATGGGTGCTGTTACACCGCAGCCAATCAACCTCTGACTTTTTTCAACCTCTGACTTTTTAGCGCAAGAGCGCGGCGATGCAGTCCAATGAATCCGGCTATGACTCTGCAGCAGAGTCAGTCTCCTCGTCGGAGGCCATACGAGCAGTGAACAGCCTCGTGCGGGCAGACCTGCACGAGGCTCGCGATGCCTTGCACGGCCCTCCGCTGCTTCTCTACCGTGACCGCGAGGCACACTGGAACAATGCAAGCTATGCTCCTGAGAAGGAGTTCACAGAGGGTGGCCGCTGTAATGGCGGTTGCAGCCCGTGTTTGTTCCACAATGCGCGACTGGGATGCCCGAGGGGCGATGCCTGTCGCTACTGTCACGAACACGACATCGGAGCGGAGAGGGTGCCACACCGGCCACGCAAGACTCTGCGCCACAAGATCAAGAGGAATGCCGAGGATCTGCTGCGAAGGTTTGACGTGTCACCAGAGCGAGTTCATGACGAGCTCCAGGCAGGCAGATCTCCGATCTTGCAAGCCCAAAGAGCCGTAAAGAGCCCTAGGGAGGAGTCGTCGAACTACAATAGGCAGGACAGAACAGGCGAGGTAAGTCTGGGCTGCAAGTCGACACGTAGCAGATGCACTGAGCTCCAAACCCTAAGCCCTGGTTAGACTCCTTAATCATCAATCCTCATTTTCTCACCCCCCCCCCCCGCAGGTGTTGGCTGCAGGTAGCCAATTTGCGGTCAACTTCCTGGCAGGCCTTGCCTCAACACAACAACCGAACAACAGAGAAAAGTGGCCATGATAAGCAGCGGCAGCGAGACTGGCCAGACTCATGGTAGTAGTACTGATGTGGGATGGAGTGCAACAACACGTCATGTGTAAAACGCAAAAAGCAGCAAGCGAATGCAAGTAGCAATACCAGTAGTGGCAAAGGGGACCAAGGGAAGGTGAGCAATGGCTCCAGTCCGCCATTGTTGTTTGCGATAGCATGAGATACAGAAGCAGCGCAGCCCAACTTTGAGATCCTGGAATGACGCATGTAGCAGCAATAAGAGATAAGGTGACTTGCCATTTCTTGAAGGCGATCAACACTGTCACCCCGTGCCTTCAAAATCCTAAAGCTCTAAAGCCCTAAGGCTCAAGATCTGAATCCCAAATGCCTCAAACTCACTCGACCCGTTGCTCTCTTAAGCACGGCGACACGTACAGCCATGCCTGGGAGCTCCTTGAGAAACCGGAGAGCCTAAGAGACCCAAAGGAGCCCTCCGAACCACCCAAGCCCCAAGCCACCCGAATCTCCTCGGCCGCTCGACAGCAGCCACTTGAGCAAATCCCTGAACCCCGAATTCCTCAGCCCACATCCGTAGTCCACTTCCCTGGGCCATCCCGGGTCTTCGCCCGTTCCTCCGAAAGCCCTTTCCTCCGGAATCCCCTTGAACCCGGTAGCCCTGGAGCACAACCCCCTTAAGAGTGGATCCCTGAGCATTTCCCAGACCCACCAAAAACACCCCAGGCCACTTCCTTACTCCCAGCCCCCCGGACCCAAAGCTCCGAGAAGCTGAAGAAGGCCGCGTGCTCGGTCGGGCCGGACCCAGGGAGCGGCAACGAGGCCTCCTTTTTTGGGGGCCATCCGGCCGGGCGGATGGGGGGGTCGAACTTGTGTTCATCATTAGGGTACCTTATTTTGGGGTCCTTTCTCTAAGGCTCCTACCATTTAGGGTACTATAGTAGGGTCCCCTCTTTTCGGAAACCCCCATTTAAGCTTTCTGGCGCCGAAAAGAATGCCAGGAGCCGACCAAGCTGGCTCGATCTTTCACGACGACCGGGTCGTCACACTCTGAGGCTGCCTGAGGCCAAGGTGGCCCAAAGGTTACTAGAATGGTTGTGGGTTTAGTGTTTAACTGTTTAACTGTTTGGGATGTTAGCAGTTTTAGGGTTGCAGGATTTCGGAATTTGGGCTTTAGGGTTGGGGTATTATCCTTGTCTTGCAATGGGGCCATATGTCTTGGCACAGAATGCACATGGGGCTGCTTTCAGTCTGGAGACTACCAGTTGAGCCTGATCGCAGTGAATCAGTCTCCAGAAGCATTTTACCCTTGTCTCGTCTCCCCCAGCTGCAGGTTCATCACCATCACCACCACCAGCGCCACCGCCACCACTACCGCCACCCTCATCATCCTGATCCTGATCCTCCTCCTCCTCCTCATCATCATCATCGTCATCGTCATCACCGTTATCACCATCATCATCGTCATCATCAGAATCAATGCCAAGCCTGAAACTTCAAACCAAGCCGCACATGCAAAGCCTCCATGTGCGACTTGTGGCCGAGGTCGACCCTCGGACATTTGGCACATCGCCAATGGTCGAAGCTTTCGGGATCTCCGGGCAGTAGTCTTCGTCTGATTCGCATTGTGGCGGTTTTGTAGAGGCTTGTCATGTTCCTGGCAGATGACTCCAGATCCCGGAGCTTTACGACATTTTAAGCCGGCACTGCATTTGCACTGGCATCAGCTTGCCAACCCAGTTGCATGAGAGGGCGAAACTTGGGTTGTTATGAGTGTGTGTCGGTTGTTCACAATGTGTTTTTGACAGAACCACATTCCTTACCGCTCAAGATTGATTCATTTTCATGGCGGTTCGCTCAGTCCCCAGCCTTTCCTGTGAGTGAAGTCTCCCCAACAGGAAGGAATTCACTTGGCGAGGGAGCCCCGTTTCTTGAATTCTTTTCCAGGGACGTGGTGTTTGTTTTCGACCTTACTTGTATGTAGATTGGAGACTCATGTTATGCATTACTGGTAAAAGCCTCTGCTGCTCGGTAAAGGCCTCGTCTCTCTGGATTATAAGGACTGTGGCCCCTTGTCCAACCAAGTACCAGCGCAAGCTGCAGATCCGAACCTTCGCAATCTGCATCCGCTCACAACTATCCTTCCCAGAGTTGCTGTTGACCTATGTCACACCAGTCAGAGTCTCAAGGATGAGAGGAAGCGTAATGTCATGCAATAGTAGTCGTCTTCCTAGCACACTTCTTCTCAGAATTTTTTCTGGCTGGTATCGGTGTGTCGTTACTATGATAGTAAATCGCATGGCATCCACAGGGCAGACGCATGATAACAATAGCAAGTAGACACGACCCTGATCATGAAGTTGTCGCAGTGACGTATGGACTCAAGTGACAATGCGGTCCTGAACCCTTCCTTATAGAACCTAAACCCTAAAGTCAGTACCTGGCAGACGGAAAAGGGCCCTCAAAAAAAAAAAACCCTTCCTTATAGAACCCTCAGCGGACCCAATGCAGAGTCGAAGGCATCGGTCGTGGCTTAGCTACGTGGGCCTGGCATTTCAACCACGCTCGCTCTTTGAGCGGTTCTTAATTACAGCCGCCCACCCAATGTTCTAAGATGTTCTGACTATGATGTTCTAGCAAGTGTTCTTGCGGACGCGCTTTCATGGGCCCGTTCAGAACGGAAGAACGGGAAACTCCATGCACGCCGTCCGGCCAGCCCTGTCGCAGCCGGCTCCGCCCGAGCCATGAGGAGTAACACAAGGAAATGTCAACATTCACAACAAGTTGAACTGTTGGTAACTGCTGCGATGCAGGGTGGCTCGTTCTTGTCCCTATGTGACAGTGGGCGCAAGCATCGATCAGATGCCGCACCCGACGATCTCGCTATTTATACAGCAGGCATCTGGAGTGAAACTCATGTGACCGTTTCTAGAAGCGCCAGGAACCTCATAAATGGCCGTCGGGGTGAGGGACCATCTGTCACAGCCGGCAGATGAACCCAAGCAAGCTTCTCGGAAGGGGTCCTGGATGCATCGAATTTGAGTGCGCAGAAAAGAGCCAGGGTTCCCCTATCCTTTGTTGATTGCTTGCGTTGTGGGGCTCTGTCAATAAACGATTGGGTGTGGGTCGGCCCGATAGGCAACTTTCCAAAACCATTTAGCAGTACTACGTGGTTTTGAAGATCAAGCTGCCCGATGCCTCAGGATTTGTCCAGAATTACCGCAAGAGAGGTTCCTTTCCCATTGCACCACGGATGCTGTTTGTTCGGGGCAGTTCACGGAATTCCCAAAGCTGAGCCCACATCCTAAGCCTCTGAGCTTGGGCATCAATGGCTGATATCCGGCTCCAGGCCGTGGTTGCAGAGCTGAGCGACTCGGAACCGCCGGAGTCCCGACCAGGGCCTTTAGGGGGCCTTTGGGGCCCTAGCAAAGGTCCTGCCCTGCATTGTCAGGGCAGGCGTAGTCGCAGGCAGAACCGCAGCACAGGATAGCAGCCTTTGCAATTGGTGCGAGCCTCGCTTCGGCACCAAGCGCAGCACCGGGGCCTGTAGGACCGTAGGAGCAACTCGTGCAAGAACAAGTTCCTGTGAGAGTCCCCATAGTGATAGTGAAGACTCACAACGATGTGGAACACAGTGAAAGCGAAGGTCAGTGTTTACAGAGTCAAGGCCTTCTCGGTCTCTGACGTTTTCGGTTAGTTACCGTAAAGCAGCAGTTTTCATCCTATAGGAGTGATTGGATCCTTGGAGTTGACGTGCGTCTCCTGAGTCCTGGAAAGAAACATGCTTAACAACTCCTGCAGGTCCCCCACATGTATTGCTTTGGGAGTTTATCCGCGTACTCGCCCGTGATCACAAGTCGATGTGAGTGGACATGTTTAAGCTTTAGGGCGTTGACCCCTATGTCGTCAGTCAGATCTCCCACCGAAGGCCTTATTGTATGCCCCCAACTCGCGAAGTAGGCTGCCTCAAGTTAAGTTTAAAATACTTAAACTCCTTGTACTCCCAACCCTGAAGCCATTTAGCCCAAACCCGTGTCCCACAAACTCTACCCCCCCAGGCCAAAAGCCTGAAGTTCCTAAAGGCCCCGCGCAGCCACCCAGGTGCTTGGTTCTGGTGTCCCTAGAGGGGCTGCTGCCGGATGCTGCCTCACCTGACTGGGTGCGCGGGGATGGGGAGGGGGCTTTTTTTTTGGGAGTGAGCATGTCGGGACCGGATAGCGAGAGGGAGTCACGTAACCCAAACACTCAAACTCGAAGACTCTGAATCTGAAGCCCTAGGCCCGAAAGACTGTACTTGGATCAGGCGATGATCGCCTGGACTCCTGCTGTTGGGATCTCGGCTTCACGAGTTTCCTGGGCTGGCTCCTGCGATGCCATGCCGGACATGTTCTCTCGTGGGCATGTGATAACCAGAAGAGCAACTGCAACAACAGCAATACGTAGAAATGTTGGAAGTATTGGTGTTCGCAGTGATAGTCGTAAATGGGTCCTGCCGCCAGGTTTAGGAAACCCATGGCCAGAAGTCTGCACCCTCAAAAGTATGCCATGTTGCTTGGTTGACTCGGATGTTCTCATGAAGGGGCATTTCGGGGCGCAGAACCCAGAATCGCACATCTTTGGCCATGTTTGTTTATTTTCGGGTTAGGCTTAGATTAGACTGGTTGTGTAGTGCCTGGTCGGGTCTCAGAGGTTTTGTGGTGCTTCCAGGATGTTGAGAGCAAAGTGGTGATGCTGTTGTAGGACGCGCCGGTGAAGCTTCGGATGCTTTGTCGGCGGCCCGGAGATGCTGAAGTCTTGAGCCTGTTCAGCATCATTCAACAAACCACTGTAGGTATTGACCTTGTTGTCGATGGCAGTGCTGTGTTTGCAATCACTTGGAGCACCGGCGTCAATAGTTCGTCTTGGCAAACATAGTCACAATCAGTACTGCGGCCACATCGTGGCGACAGTGATGACGAGAGTGGCGATGATGGCGATGATGGTGGTGATGATGATGATGATGATGGTATTTGCGGTTGTCGTGGTGCTGGCGGCGGCGGTGGTGGTGATGGCGGGCAGTGATAGATGATGATAGATGTTGATGGTGGTGGTGATATTGAGAATGAATTAAGGGTCATGCCAGTTTCTAGTTCTCGTCACAAGGCTTGTTGCCAGTGAAGCTTTCGATGGTCATGGCAACGCTAGCTTTCAACTTACCTCACACTAACACCCCGGAGCCGTCATTTCCAGTTCTTGTTGTCTGACACTTTCGGCCAAGGCGCATCGTCCCGCAGAACCCTTCGTGAGGAGTTTGCCGACTTCAGCTTCAGGGAGTGGCCCAGCTGGGACGGTCAGCGTTCAGGGACTGGGTCAAGGGTTCAAGGCGCCCGACAGGGTGTGTAGGAGTTGGTGCCTTAGCAGCACGCCCGCAAGATGTGGGGAAAAGGGGACGGAGGCATGTCCCCGCTCAACAGGTGGTGGGCTCCCCCGGCATGTTTTGGCCTTGAAAAGTGTGGGAAACAATGTAAGCCGGCAACATTGTGGTCCCGAAGCCATTCCCAGCATAAGACTTCGTGATGAGGCTTTCCCAATGTTTTCATTCTTATGAGCAAAAAGAGCTTGGGTGCGCCAGGCTGAAAATCTGAGTAGGCACTGACAACCGCTCAGACCGTAAACTGTAAGTAGTGGTGGTGGTGGTGGTGGTGGCGGCCGTCGTCGTCGTCGTAGTAGTAGTAGAAGCGGGGTGGGAGTAAACGTAGAAGTAGTCGTTGTCGTATTAGTCGTAGTAGCAGCAGGAGTAGTAACCCTAGCAGCAGAAGTAGTGGAAGAAGAAGAAGAAGTAGTAGTAGTAGTAGTAGTAGTAGTGCGGCAGCAGCAGCAGCAGCCGTAGTCGTCGTCGTCGTTGTTCTTGTCATTGTTCTTGCTGTCAAGAACAGAGGACGCCTAGGTTGTTTTGTCCTTGACATCCTTGTTGTTGTTGTTGTCGTTGTCGTCGTAATGTTCGTGTTTGTTTTTTTCTGTGTTGTTATTGTTGATATTGGTATAGCTCTTCTTCTTGTTTTTCTTCATATTCCTCTGATTCTTTACCTAGCTTCTTACTCTGGGTAGTTCCCAATGGTAGAAATCTCGACGTTTCGTTGTGATCCTTCCCATGTCTTGCCTTGATTTCTCAACCCCCCCCCCCGGCGAGCCCAGAGCTTTGCTTCGACGTCTCAGGTACAACGCGACGGAGCGATCAGAGGCACGGCCTCGAAACCTCAAAGCCCTAGCGTCCAGCTCCACCTCAGTTCGAAGCCGCAGTACCAAATCTCCTGCTAAAACAAAATCTCACGGTTGAGCCGATGTCGATTTCAGTTGCTGGGGCTCTACTGGATAGATGGCTACCGGGGGGCACCGTGGCCTCGCGAGTTTGGATCTGTTTCAGAGGTCACGCTGGCACAGTATGTCGAAAGCACGCGGGACCGGACGGAAGATGATCGTCATGCGGCCATGACGCGGGCCGGATCCTGAGCATCATCCTAGGCAAGGTTTTTAGGGCATAGGGCGTTCAGGGTTTCGGGACGCAGCGAGCGAACACGACGCAGGCGGGAGCCTTGGGGTTGAAGGCCCGGCGGTCTGTCGATTCGGGGGCCTTTCAGTCCGAGATTCTTCTGGGACTTGCAGTCGGGTGTTGAGCCTAGCAGTAAAGGTTGCGTCAAGACAATGGCTGGAAGACATGGAAAGATCGAGCAGCCTAAACCCTGGCCCCCGAAACCTGAGCAGATCAAGAGGTCAACCAGTTTTTGTCAATTCCCGGTTGACACCCGCAACACACTGTTTCAGAGGATGAGATCGACCAGGAAGAGGTGAGGAAGCAGGCGAGAAGCTCAAAAGGGTTCAGACTTCGACTGAAATGGGTTTGCAGCGATACACATTTCTCTTATGTTTCTGATCTGGTCCGGGCTTTGATGATCCGACCACCTTTCACCCTGAAATGGGCCACTTTGACATCCAAGTCCCAAGCCTCTCAGCCCGAGAACCTGAAGGCCCTAGACGCTAAAAGTCTCAACCCTGAATGCTAAATCACACCGTGCCTAAACGGGGCACAATGGTGGTAGTAGTGGTAGTGGTAGTCGTAGTGGTGGTGGCAGTGGTAGTGGTAGCGGTAGCGGCGGTCGTCGTCGTGGTGGCGGTGGTGGTAGTAGCAGCAGTAGCGGTAGTAGTGGTGGTAGTAGTAGTAGTAGTAGCAGCAGTAGTAGTAGTAGTAGTAGTACTAGCCGCAGCAGGAGTAGTAGTAGTAGTAGTAGTAGTAATAGTAGTAGTAGGCGCCCCCCCCCC